>SNQJ01S0005961.1:259808-274092 GCA_010110895.2 Picea sitchensis | reverse complement strand
AACTTGCAGATGCGATGTAAATTTGCACTGAGGACAGTGCAAAAATAAGGGGAGGGGGATTGTAGTGTCCCCAAGGCCGAGCCCCGTTACAGATCATGATATATACAATGAATTGTAAATGTGTTCTATAGGCTAGTGAGCCAAGTTTTGTATAAGCTGGAAGGCTTATGTGTTTGTTGGGCCAGGGAGCCTAAGTGTTGAAGGCCAAGAGCCTACTGATGTACTTGTATGTATACAGATCGATTAATAAAATATAAACACCGCCAGTGCAGACCGACCACGTTGAATGAGTGAAGGGGGACTCAGTGTCCACAGAGTGGGAAAGGAACTAGGGGCTGAAAGGTGGGAAAGGGGCTGAGTGTTGAGCCTAGGGGCTAAGCCTAGAGGGGGCTTAAACATGGAAATAATATTTTAATATTATTTCAAAAGCCATGTGCATCATATGTTTTTATCCTAAGTCCTTTTGGAAGGCCACGTGATTTCCCAAGTGGTTGGAGGAACACATGCTGGTGAACGCATGCAGTCCCCTGGGTGACAAGTGTCAACGTTGGTGCATGCACTAAAAGGCTGGGACGAGCCGTGAGAAGGCCTCTCCTCCTCCTGTCGACCCGATTTCCCTGAGCCAGAGCTATAGGAGACAGTCTGCAAGAGACCCTCGTGTAATTTTGATACAGAAAAGAAAGCCTGTGTTTGTCCTGAAGAATCTGTGTACACCCCTGTCCAAAACTGTGGAGTCTGTGTCTGGTTCTAATAAAACCCAGGAGCGCATTTACTGCACAAGAACCCTGTATTGGACTCGAGTGGAAGAATCCTTGTTTGTTCGGGAAAAGCTGAGCTAACCTATGCGTGGTGTCCCTGTTCCGAAAACATGACCATGAGATCATCCTGTGATTACTGAACCGGTTTGGGAAGCCTTTGTCTATTTTCCCCATGGGTTGTTGTGGCCACGCAGTACTAGACTGCGTGAGTCTTGTTTGCCTATGAGCGACTCCTCTAGGTGAGAGAGTGCGCAGAGGAAGGAGAGAGCTCCTGTAAGGAACCCTGTAGCTGCTACAGAACCTGGAGACTTCCGGTTCGGTCTGTTCCTGTAACCCAAGGTAAGGGAGACTGGCAGCCGAAGGACTGTTCAGGTGACAGAGAAGGTGCACTCTCCTGGGGTGGAACAGGCATGTGGGGAATGAGGGTCTGTGGGCAGTGAGCATGGGAGATTCCTGGGAGATAATTCCTTCCTAGTGGTTGTGAGTGATTTTTTTCCCTGTAACCTCAGCCTGAGTCTGGATTCCTTGCCCTGGGATGGAGCTCAGTCCTAGCTCGGGGGTGACCCACTGTTGAGTTGAGAAGCAGGGCGGTCTATGCCTGGGAGGTTCGTGGAAGGCCTGTATTTGGTTGGTGGATTTCGCCATTGTTTCAAGATAAGTATTTAATTATGTTCTTATCACATTTCCACATGAATGTGTTGTATATATTATCATGTTTTCCGCTGTGTAAATGAATTAGTATGAAGTACTATTGATTGTTAATTATGGCAATAATTCATATGAATACTCTGTGTAAAATGTTTTTACTTGTTTAAATGCATGTGGAGTATATACTGGACTATATGTGTTATGTGAAAAGTGTGTACAGATTGTTACATAGTGTGCTAAAAGCCTGGGTAAGAAAAAAGGTACACTACAGATGAGTCGGTCGAGGTGACCGCAAGGGGAAGTGAAACATCTATGGGACCCAATGGTTGGAATCCCAACCCCACCTTAAAAGGGCTATGGTCAGTTGAACTATGCAGGGCTCGATTGTAGCTATGATGGACATAGGGAAGGCTCTCATCCCATGTCCAAGGGTGCTTTGAATTATACATGTGAAGGATATGTACAATCATTTGATTTACAACCTCAGTTTGTCCATCTGTCTGGGGGTGAAAGTTCGTGGATTGGGTGAGCTTGGTGTCTAGCAGTGACCAGAGGCTCGACCATAATGTGTTGAGAAATCGAATGTCCTGATCTGAGACAATGGTTTTTGGGATTCCAAAATGTACCCAGACTTGTTCAAAGAAGAGCTTGGCAGTGGCGTCTGCTATGATGCTCTTCTTGTAGGCAACTAGAATCGCCATCTTAGAAAAGTGATCAACAACTACAAAAACAAAGTCATTTCCCCACTTGGTGGACGTGAGGACCAACATGTAGTCCATTGAGATGGATTCCCATGGCCTGTTAGGAGTAGGAAGAGGGGTGTACATGCTCTGTTTCTTTTTGGTCAGTTTGGAAATAGCGCAGGCAGTGCAGGACCTGATATACGTGCTGACCTTTTGTCGAAGTTTCAACCAGTAGAAATGTTTATGTAGCATCGCCACTGTCTTTTCAATTTCAAAGTGTCCTGCCACCCAACTGCAGTGGGATTCCTAGATCATCTTCGCTCACTCAATTGACGGAACACAAATATGGCCCAAACAACACAACGACCCATCCTGAAGATGGAAATTATCGACAACTATGTTTGCACCCAACATTTGGTAGGTGGTGGCAAAGTCAGGGTTTGTCTCATAGAGTTGGGGCCATCCAAATGTCTCATGACTGCAAGAGTCTAGCACCATGGTAAGTGCTGCGACTGGAGGTCTGCTCAGGAAATCAGTGATGTGATTGGTGCTTCCTTTTTTATACTTAATGTTGAGGTGGAATTGCTGGAAGTATGTGGACCACTTTTGATGGTGATCATTCTGCAATTTTACCTGTGTCTGCATGAACTGCAGTGAATTATGATCAATGTGGATGACTGTCTCCTTCCCAAGAATGTAATGTCTCCACTCGCGGCAGGCTTTCACAATGGAGTACATTTCTTTGTCGTAAGTTGGGTACTTATAGACAGTATCAGACATTGCCTCACTATGATAGGCCACGGGGTGGCCGTGCTAAGTGAAATGATGCCCACGACATAGTCTGAAGCATCTTTCTTGATCTCAAAGGGATGTTGCAAGTCTGGTAGTGAAAGTACTTCTGCTGAGCACAAGTGTTGCTTCAAATCATCGAACACTTGTTGTTGGGGCCGATCCCACGCAAATTTTGCCTTACCACCACCCCTGTTTATTTGGCTAAGGGCCCATGCAATATGGGAGAATCCCAACAAGAACCTGCGGTATAAATTGGCAAGGCCCAACAAGATCTGAAGCTCAGTGAGTGTTTTTGGGGTTGGATAGTCACTAATGAATTGGATCTTGGCTATATCTACACATACGCCATGCTGATCAATGATGTAGCCCAGGTAATGGACCCGGTCCATGCCGAAGGATCATTTTTCCAAGTTGGCGTATAGCTTGTGCGATCGCAGGGTGTGCAAAACCTGCTGAATATGTTGCAAGTGTTCGACCCAAGTCTTGCTGTAAATTATAATGTCGTCCAGATACACCACTACAAAAGTATTGGTGAATGGTCGTAGGATATCATCCATCATCCTCATGAAAGTGGCTGGGGAATTTGTCAAACCAAAGGGCATGACCAACCATTCAAAAAGGCCTTCCTTTGACTTGAAGGTGATCTTCCATACATCTGTCTGTTCTATCGGGACTTGGTGGTAGCCAGACTTCAGATCAATCTTGCTGAAGTATTTGGGCCCCATGAGTTGATAAAGGAGGTCTTCGATTTGGGGAATCGGGTATCGGTGTGTGACTGTGATTTTATTTAGAGGTTGGTAATCAATACAGATTTTCCAAGTTCCATCCTTCTTCCGTACCAACACGATTGGGCTCCCGCAAGGTGATGAGTTGGGGTGGATGTTCCCCTTATGGCGAAGTTCTTGGATCTATTTATTGATCTCCTCATTCTCTAACAAAGAGAGACGATAGACTGGACCATTGGGAAATGGTGCATCGGGAGTGAGATCGACGGGGTGCTTGACCTGGCAGTGCAGAGGTACCCCTGTAGGTGAGGAGAAGATATCCGAGTATTCCTCGATGACCTTATCTACTTGCTTTTGTTGTGTGGAGAGGTCGGCCACAGAGACCCTAGGTGTGGTTGTGATCTTTCTCTTATTCTGAGAGCGAATCACGAGGAAGACAAACTTCCCCATCTGAGAGATGAGATTCCTGCATTGCTTAGCAGAGATCAAGGAAATATGACTAGGTGGGACTACCTCGGGTATCCTTTACAATTTCCTTTTCAAAGTAATAATAACACTACAATGCCTAGACTCATATACAACATGACGTTTCCATAAGTAAGGTTGGCCCAAAAGAACATCACAAACTTTGATAGGAGCAACATCACACAATACCTTGTCTTTGAAGGGCTTGATGCCGTACGACAGCCAACACTGTTGGATGACGCGAAGATCACTTCCTTGGCGGAGCCATCCAATGGTGTAGGGTTGTGGGTGCGACATTGTTGGCAGGGCCAGCCGCTTGATGACCTATGTTGAGATGAGGTTCTTCTGGCTACCTCTATCAACGATGAAGTGCAACGGGGTGCCTTTTACCCACATCTATGAATGGAAGAGGCACTCTCCTTATTATAGCTCATCTGGTTCACCAGGATGGAGCTTGGTGGTTGCAACGGTGGCATTGGGTTCCATGTCAATGATCCGTCTTCCCCTTTCTGGTTCTAGCTCAGAGTCAAAATCTGCATCTGATTCAGAGGCTTTCACTTTAGCCACCAATGACTGTTTTGAGCGACAACCAGCAGTGTTGTGCCAAGGCTCTTATGGAAGTCGCACCACTTCCTATTATCTTTCTTTGTCTTTTCGATGTCGTTCTTTTCTTGTGGCTTGGACTGGTAGTCTGGATACTATCCATCTTTTCTCTATCCTTTGTTTTGTGGGTTTGGGTCGCCCTTTCCTAGATTTTGTTGTGTGGGGTTCCTAGGCCCAAATTGTCGCGTCTTTTTTTTGAGCTTCTTCTTGATTTTGACGACATATCAGTAGGTCGCGCCCAAGGATGAGATGTCCAGAAATTCCATTTCAGTCTGGACGTATATATGCAGAGCACCACGATACTTGAGCACCATATGTCACTCTGAGTCTTTGAAACCCAGCTTTGTGCGCAAGGTATGGAAGATATTTGTGAAATGTGGCACTTCTTGGTCTCTTTCTTGCTGCAGTGTGGTCCATTTGGTATGCAGGTCATCATAACTTTCGACATGGTAGTATTGTTCCTTAATAGCATCCCTGAAGGATTTCGAGGTGGTCATGACTAAATATAATGAGGTTTTCTCTGTTTCCTTTTGCTCACATAAATTTTCCCACCAATATTTGACATGGGGAATGGCTTTGAGGAGCGCAAAAGTAATATTTTCTCTATTCGAAAAGTTATGGACAGAAAAATACCCTTCTAGTAGATTCAACAACTTGTCTATAACATATGCGTCTATCTGACCTTCAAATATAGGAATATCGAAGTTTATTTGTACCTTGAAGGGGGCAACGCCTCCATTCGAAGAAGATGTGTCGCATGTTGGTAGATGCCAAAGGATTTGCGCAAAACTATCCATCATCTTGTTCTCTGTTGCGTGAGGGCTTCCTCAATCAATAGTTTGAAAGGATCTCCTGTCCCTTCATCTTTATTTTCTCTTGCCATGAGAGGTCGCTTGGGCGTGTGAGAGATTTTTTCCTCAAGAGAAACAAGCTCGAGACCCAACTCTCTGTACTCTGACCTCATTGGGGACATGCATTAAGATGACAAGGAGCAGACCGCTTTGATACCAATGATCCAGATTTTATGAGAAGAATGAAATGAATACAGATTATTAACAAGTGATTAACAAAAAATAACAGAGATACAGTAAAACTGGTTTTCTATTCAATAACGAAATAAGTTGAAACTATAAAATGCAGCAAAAACAAGCTTGTTGGAATGGTGGCGGCTTATCTCTGAGAAGAGATGTGATGACTGCACACATTCGCAATAAGAATATTACAATGAGGCTCTAAAGGCCTTTTTACAATAAAAAAGAATGCCAAAAACCCTAAACATCCAAAAACCTGACCCTAGGAGATGAAGCGCCAAAAGTCATGTGGACCTCGTTTAGATAAGTTAGTACATCAACTTCCCAGGGTCGTAACTTTTGCATACGATCTCCGTTTTAGGCGTGTGATAGCCTGTTGGAAAGGTATCATCAAGGAGTTTCATTTTGGGTGATAAATTATTCCTAGGCTATCATTGAGGATCTCTATCCCGAAAAACCTTCATTTAGGCCCTCAAAATGGCCTCGGAAGTTAAAACTGCTAAAAATAGTAAATTGCCAAAATTGTCAGAAAACTATTTTGAGCCAGTTGGAAAAGGTGGGTGGCCACTGATATCCATCTAGATCACAAACATAGTGTAACATTACAATGAGATGAAAATTTTCCTACATTGCAATGTGATGAACACAACCCATTGGTGGAATGTGACAAACCTATTCCAATGCCATAATGTGATTAAAAAAAACCTTATGTCGCAATGTGATGACCATAACCTTACGATGTCATGTGATAGACAAAACCTGATGTTGCAATGTGATGAATAAAAAATGATCAACATTTCAATGCAATAGTGTCATAATAAACCATGGTTAAAAAATATCAACATGGCATACCATATTTAGCTCTTCATGGTCTACGAAGGTAAGCCATGGCCATGGTCAACCATACTCAACGTTGCTCAACCATAGTCAACCATGGTCATGATCAACCATATTCAACCATGGTGAAGGTCAACCATGATCAACTATACTCAACTTTGGTCCATGTCAAGCTCAACCATGGCTAACCACAGTCAAGCATGGTTAAGTTCAACCATAATAAACCATACTCTTGGGCATGGTCAATAATAGTCATCAATAGTCAAGCATAGTCAAGCATATATGAAATCACAAGAAACTAATATATGAAATCACAATAGTCAACCATGGTCAATAATAGTCAAGCATATATGAAATCACAAGAAAGAAATAATTTTGTTTCACAATGACCTTCTTGCTTGTTACTCAAACTCACTTGCAAATGTTAAATTCGACACTGTCTCGAAAAACTGAATCTAATGATTATAAACAATATATTTTTTTTACAAGTGTCCAATGGCTCTCTTACAACTCACAAATTGCAAATTTTCATATTTCTCTCTTACAAATGAGTGATAAGCTTGTCATCATCGGCTCCATCTCGAAAAACCGATTGTCATGACTATAAATACCCTATAACTCCCAAAAATGTCTACAAAACTTGGCTTCAAAAGACTATAAGTAGAGCTTATAAGCACATAAAAATTACAAAAAACGTTTACCTCAAACTTCCTTCACAACTCTAAAATTTGAGCTCCAAAAATCCCATGCCTTTACATTGAGAATTGATCCCTTTTTCTAATCCAAAAGTGAATCTTTTGGTTAAAACCTCCATAACAAAACCTTTAATTTAAATGGTTGTCACACATGGGCACATTGGTTAAGTTGGTATATGCTATATATAGCATATGGTTAAAAACCACCTAAACTTTGGTTATATTGGGTGCTATAAAACCACGAGCCTTTTTCTTATTTCTTATTTATATACTATATATATCCCATAGTTTAAAAACCTTCCTGCAAAACTTTTGGAATATTGTTAAGTAGTTGTTATATCCATTGGCGGGTTATATCACATGGTACATAATATAATATATATACTAGCATAACCACATAATTGTGGTTATGGTTGATGAATGCCAAAAGGCATATTTCATTTGCAAACAAACCCTAATTCTCTTTTGGCCTACTTCATTTCCAAACAAACCTTAATTTACGAATTAAGGTTACAAAAAAACTCTAATTTTAGCAGAAACCCTAATTAGGGTTTTAAAATGAAATAGTATGTTGGTGTAGTTTCATCTTCTAGTGAAATTTACAATTATTACAACTACATACAACATAAACATGTACAATAACTTCTTGAAGGATTGTGTTTACATAACTTCTATTACGACTTAGAGCTCCAATGTATTATATGGTTTCTATAGGATTGGGTGCCGGTCTGCCTATTGTATTACAATGAAGCTATAAATATCCATTGTTGGCAAGCGAACAAAATGGATAACAGTTGGCCACCCAGGCCATTGTTCGGTTGCATGTCTGAGTATACTATATGTCAAAAGCATAAGCATTTTTACCCACTTCATAAAATCCAGCAGTAATGTTTCATTGGGAGAAACCAAGCAAGTTGTGTTCTGTTGAAGAGTGAGTGAAGAACCGAGGCTCAACCAAGTGAAGCACTGATTGTTGGAATCAGTAATTCCAGAAAAAATCATGCAAGTGAAGAAAAACAACAAACATGTGAACTGAATAGAGAACAAACCCCAGTAGACTCCCTCTGGCGCTTTCATTATGGCTAGACAAACTTTGATATTAATCCAATTCAGTAGTTAGTATTCTCTCTATAGAACCCTGAACACTGATCCCAACTAGAGATGCCCACTTTGAGATACACAAGTTTTTTTCTCCACTTTAGACAATTTGGCCATTTATCTTCCTATCCGCTAGATGTGACGGAATAAATGTGTCACACGCATTTCAAGATGAAGAGAAACGATCAAATGAAACTATCTGCTCTTTCCTTCCATAATCTTCTAGTATGCAACACAAATAATCCATGCGATTTAATTACAAAAAATGGTTTACATCCCAACAGTTATACATGCAATCCAAACATGGCCACAGTTCACATCCCAACAGTTATACCTGCAATCCATTTGAGGTAGTTCCTGCTAATCATTCAAACCTGGCAATAAAATCTTACATAGATATTAATCCTTGTTAATCATCTTAACGTGGAAATCATATGGCCTTACAGTAATTTCTTAATATGATTAGGTAAATGTGAAAAAGTAAACATGTTAACACATGCATTCATAAATGGAAGGAAGTTATGAATAGTAAATTCCATTCATTGATTTGGAACGACCACTAAGAATATTCCAACATCTTCAATTGTTGGCCATAAGATTAATATTTAAGGTTAAAAGATCATTAAATGTGCCCATTCTCAATAGGTGTACGCCTTTCGACATAAATATATTATATACAAAAAGTTTATATGATGTTTTTGATATAGTATCTATTGTTATAATCATGCTATCTGGTTATTTAAACTCTCCTACATGTGTTTATCCCCCTCTGCAATGGTGTTGGTCGTTTGGTATAATAAGGGACTAGGTCTAAGGGTGGAGGGCTTAGGCCCTCTACCCTTTAGCCACCCTTATGCATCTTAAATATATATCTTTCCACATTCATATTAAGTGATATTGCATGGTTTATTAGTAAGGTGGATTTGTTAATACTTTTGAATGGGGAGGTTGCAGGTTCAAATCTTGTCTTCTCCCCAAACATTTTATATAATCTGGACTATATGGGCCAATGGAAGCTCACCATGTGACGATCTCTCATTAGATCTTTCCAATGCCACTTGTCAACAATTGATTGAAGCTACTTGTATGCATGGAGGTACCTTCCAACTATCATGCCACATAACCCTGGAGATTCCACTTCTCAACCTGTGAGCCTGGCATGTGTCTCTCTCTGAGCCTACCACGTGTCTCTTCAGGGTTGACCTAAACTTTGACCAGCCATAACTTTTTCATACGGACTATGTTTGATGCATTGTTTACACTGTTGGAAAGATTGCAACGATCTCTATGCATTGAAAGAATTTTAAAGAGCTTTTGAGAAATTAAAATGTTGAGCATTTATGATCCCTTCTAAACCCCTTTGAGTGTTATGGATCCTCCTGGACCTATGTGAGCATTCTAGGATCCTTTTGGATCATTCATCCCCAGTATGGAGCTTTTGGACCTCCAAAAGTTTTACATTAAATGAGTGATATGCCTCCCCACTTGACTTGTATCTCTTCCTCTTACTTGGACCACTTGGCTCATTACAATGAACTGAACAACAAGGATGAATGATGGAATATTGTTTCTAACATAATAAATCATTTTCAGACGTCCACATCTATCTACATTAATATTTTCACTACTGGCCATGCACAATGTGATTCCTGACAAAGTCCCTGTCACTTGCATGTAATGGACCTTCATGTGGAAACTTTGGATAATTTTGAAACACTTCATGATGAGGAGATAACTTGACTATTTCATTATTATATTCTAAATCATATCCTTCACTTGTTTTTGTATACATCATAAACACATTC
The DNA here is from genome assembly GCA_010110895.2 of Picea sitchensis. NCBI lineage: Eukaryota > Viridiplantae > Streptophyta > Pinopsida > Pinales > Pinaceae > Picea > Picea sitchensis. Next base: position 263,952 of record SNQJ01S0005961.1, on the reverse strand, counting down.
TTGCTTGCATTCACAACACCTACAATTGTGATTCACATCAAATCAACTAAATCAGATCCTAAATCTCGTGGGACTGTGACAACATCATTTTTCTTTATTTTTCCTCCATACTTTTTAGGACTTAATTTAGGATGCAGATTTCAACAATGATCTTCATCATGTTCACTTTTCTTGTAATTAGTACATGTGAGCTTTGTTTCTTCCTTCTTTACTGTAGCTACTTGTTTCTCCTTTCCCTTGTTCTTACTTCCCTTTTTCTGAGAAAAATCCTTGGAGGAACAATCTTTAGAATCCTCCCCCCTAGACTCAAGATGCACAACTTGAACACATACTTCATCAAAATTAGTGGGATTTAACAAAAAAAGAGTATGACAAATGTAACTATGCAAAGCACCAATGTATTTCATAAGGGTTTTTGTAGAATGAGATGGAATATTTAAAGTCAATGCTTTCTTCCTAAACTCCTCAGCAAAATCCTACACACTCTGTCCTTTTCCTTGCCTCATATATTTCCATTCCATAATTTCCATTTGTTAATATGCCAAATGATAAAATTGTTTCCTTAATGCATCTTCGAACTCTGACGAAGAAGAGAGAATCTTAATTCTCTTTTGGATACCTTCCTAAAGTTTACATTACCACCAAATCAACGATGTGCCTACAAGGCGAAGAGAAGCCAATTGAATTTTAACCTCATCTTCATTAATCTGATGAAGATGACAGTAAAATTATATTTGTCGAATCAAATTGTCTAGTGTTTCTAGATTAGGCTCGTCATTATACATGGGAAAGTTAAACTTCACATCCAACTTTAACAATGGCTTCTTTGAAGCAATTTTATTATGAGGAGAAGAGGGTGGAGAAGTTGAAGGAGGTGAAGGAGGTGAAGAAGGTAGTCTTGAAGGAGGTGGAAAAGGAGGTCTTGAAGGAGGTGGAGAAGGAGGAAGATTATCTTCTTTCTTAACTTGTGCATAACTTTCTCCTTTTCGTAATCCCCTCTCACTGTAGAGATATTCAACCATTTCCTTCATATGATTAAAGGCATTGAAGAAATCATCTTCAGATTCATAAGGACCTATTTTCCTTGGTGAATCCATATCCTCTGTTCGAGTGAATCTCCTTGAACTAATCTTAGGATTATAACTCTCAAGTTTGCCTTTACCATGCTTGTGTTTAGCCCTTGTAAGCATTCACTTGTCATACCAGTGATACCACTTGATCTGAAAATGGATAGAACCCATACAACACAAATATTACTAAGTTCAATATCACTTTCTTATTTCAAAATCTTTTATTGACAATGCTTATAGCATGTAAGTGATTTATCTTACTTAACCAAACACTTTAATTGATGATCATAACTTGCATAATCCATCTTACATAAGAATATATGAAATCACATGAAAACGATAATTGTGTTTCATAATGACCTTCTTGCTTGTTAGTCAAACTCAAGTACAAATATCAAATTCAACACTCTCTCGAAAAACTGAATCCAATGACTATAAACATTATATAATTTTTTACAAGTGTCCAATGAATCTCTTGTAGCTCAAAAATCCCAAATTTGCATAATTTTGGCTTACAAATGAGTGATAAGATTGTCACCATCAACTATGTCTTATAAAACCGATTCTGATAACTATAAATACCCTATAATTCCCAAAAAAGACTACAAAACTTAACTTCAAAAGACTATGAACAAAGCTTCTAAATACATAAAAATTACAAAGTTTACCTCAAACTCCCTTCTCAACTCTAAAATTTGAGCTCCAAAAATCCTATGAAATTTCATTCCTTTATATTAAGAATTTATCCGGTTTATAATCCAAAAGAAAATCTTCTTTTGGTTAAAACTTCGATAACAAGACCTTTAATGTAATTGGTTGTCACATCATATTTCATGGAAACATTGGTTAAGTTGTTGTATTATATATATATACGGATCCGAAAGCAAGTGGTGGTGTTGAAATATACTGTAGCATTTAAGCATAAGTCACTCAATGAGAGAGAATAGATCATCGATAATTATGTCATGATGTAATAAACCAATTACAAGGATTATCTATAAATAGATTATGTTCATAAATCAAACCAATAAAATGAGGTGAAAGAAGTTGCATCTATCCATAAAACATGGATCAGAGATCTTTAAGTGGACATGGTTAACGGTTGATCCAAAGAGCTGATAGACCCACTCAAAGGGCAAGGTAAAGTTTACGATAGAACCCCATGTTCCAACATAAATATATTGAACTTCTAAAGTGAAAAATGTTTTATCATATTTATCTCCAAGTTTCTTCTAATTAGACTAGTTTTTGTTTCTTTTTTAATGATTCTTGTTTATTTAAAATAATATCATTCTCTTGTATTTATACCTACACTAAAAAAAACCTAGCCTTTTTTCAAACCATTATAACAAATAGTAGATTGGTTTTCATATTAATATTCCAAAATTATTTAGTTGCATCTATTCCTTTTAAAAAATGATATAACTAAATATCATAATACCTAAATTATAAAACACACTAAAAATATCGATATCCTTTTTCATTTCTCGGGATAAATTCATAGAGTATTTTAGAATGGAAATATAAAATGGTTAAGTCAATAATAGCTAATTCTTCAAAATGAAATACACCTTTAAATTTGATCCCTAGTAACAAGAATTAATTATTTATACAATCAAATTTAAACCTTAGTAAGAAGTATTGACTATTTATACAAAAATTGTGTTTTCCAAATCGAAACGATGTGCTATTTGGCCACTTCTCAATGTACCTAATGTGAAGCTTCATTGGTAAAAGATGACACAACCAAATGATGGTAGTGAGTAATGCATAAAGAAATTAAGTCCTCATGTAATTTAATGTTGATAACTATCCACAACGATATATTTTATGTTCCATTTATCTTTTTTATTTCATAAACAATTACAACTAATTATTATCCGGTAGAGAGACAATCTTGAATGCTCGTTTTCATAAATAATTACAATTAATTATTATTCCGTAGAGAGACAATCTGGAATGCTCGTTTTCATAAACAATTACAATTAATTATTATCCGGTAGAGAGACAATCTCGAAAGCTTGAAAGCTTGTTGAAGAAATTGTAACAAGCTTCGTATTTATATTTAATAATTACACTTACACCAAGTAGTATAATCTAAATTTATATGAATGTTATTGATATATCAAATTTTTTTTTTTGTATTATTAGAAAAGTTCGTGTTACAAATGAATTTGGTCTTCTAAACTTTTGCTAGAGGACTAGTTATATCAATAAAAGGCAAGAGCAACTTTCACAACTATACAAACTGGATCCTAAGAAGTTATGGAGTCAAATTATAAAACACAATACTAAAGAAAATAATAGGATTCCCATAACGGAGTGGAATTCCTACCTTAAAAGTCTTTACGAGTTCCCTAATGCCATGGACACCATTCCTATTGTCCCTACAAAGGAAGAAGTTTTTTCTTTAGATGACATAGAGTTCGGGGTTAAGCGGCTCGCAAATGGGAAAGCCAAGGACATTGAAGTCTACCAAGCTGTAATTTTTAAAATCGAAGGGCCAATCATTATCTCTCACATACACAAGCTCTTCAATTTAGCAGTCAAGCAGGGCTTCTCTAAACCCTGGACGCAAAGCCTCATTGTTCATATTTTTTAAAATGGGGATAAAAGCATTCTCTCTAATTATAGGACCATTATGAATAGCCCAATTTTAACCAAGCTTTATGGAATTATTTTGGAAAAGAAGATTAGCATTTGGCTAGAAAGTCACAGTAAAAGAGCTAAAGGTTAGGCCGGGTTTAGGAGATATCATTCAACTGTTGACCATCTTGTTACCTTTAGGAACATTGCAGAGGAGTTCCACAATACTAAAACCAATCTTTTTTGTTGTTTTGTTGAATTTAGAAAATCTTTTGACATGGTTCCTAGGAAAAACCTTTGGAATAGGCTGGAAGAGATAAAAGTGCCTCTTGAGTTGAGGGTTGTTGCAATAAGGATGTATGAGAACGTTATTGCTAAGTTTAAAAACATTGAGGGATGGTCAAAAGAGATTAACTGCAATATCAGAGTCAAACAAGGTTGTCCCTTGTCCCCTACCCTTTTTGGCATATACATTGATAAGTTAGAAG
>SNQJ01S0005961.1:195009-220397 GCA_010110895.2 Picea sitchensis | reverse complement strand
AAAAAAAAAAAAAAATACATACATTTTTTTTTAAGTATTTACATTAATTTAAATTATGTCGAACTCAAAATACAACCAAATAAAATATATTTACTTAAAAATGATATATCTTATTTAATATTTTATATTAAAAATAACAAACTTATTGAGCTTATTTAATAATTTATATTAAAAATAACAAACTTATTATGTAAATAATATCATATCAATAAAACTATAAGTGTGCCCACCATGACACTAGTGTTAAGTGTGTCCCGAATGACATTGAAGTAGCGGACCACTTCAGTGCCAAATATTATTTTATATCATCAAAGCTATCGTGACTAGCTCACCTATTCTTTAAGAAACATTTAGGAAGGTACATAAATTTTACACCAAATCCGTTTACGTTTGTAAGTCAAAACTCTTTTAGATTTAGAAAGGGTAGAAATTTATGCAAGATAAATTGGACAAACACTTCTATTCTAGTGGTTAATTAAATTCTTTTATGATGGAGTCGTTTTTAAAATTGTTTGTTTCACTCATGTTTATGGAGACTATTTCTATTATTGCAATTGCAATTTAATATTAATGAGTTTTGCCTCTCTAGATAGTTGCATGTAGGTTTTGGGCAGTGTTTCTGAATCCTTATCTATTCTTCCCTTTCAATCTTAACTTTTCAGTCCAATTTCCAAAGAATCCCTCTGACTTGTGAGTGCAACCTGTATTGTAATACTTGCAACTTACTCAATGTGCTATGCATGCAACTTGCAAGTTGCAACCTACTATTCACTATCTTTGCTATAAAAATTTTAACTTGTATTATGTATGCTTTACACATAAATGGGTGTTCAAATTTATGAAATTCTTATTATATTATATTATATATTCTTATTATATTATATAATAATATAAATTGTTAAATTATATAATATATTGTTATTATATTATACCCATCAAATTTAATCACTAATCCAAACCTTATGAACTATGAAATTCTAACTTTAACTTTGCCATAACTCTAACTCTAATATGAATAATCTTAATTCTAAAAATTTTAATTAGAAATTTTACAAATACATATCAAAAGACTAACACAAAAGATTCCAACCAACCTCTTGAAAATTCTCTAAGCCTACCTTAAAATAGCCATTAAACTATTTTAACAACCTTAATAGTGAATTGTAATATATATATATATATATAACAATAAAATGTTATCCCCTTAGTGTAGCCAAAGTTCAACACTGCCTACACTGTACTTATTTCACTTTTCATGTTTATCATAACATAGGAATAAACAAGTTTAGGATTGTTAAAAATACAACTTGAATGTTTTTCTTATTGATTTGTGATTAAATTTATAGGATATAACCCAACCCTCATATAAAACGAAAAATATATTTTAATAAAATAAGAATGAAATGAAATGGAAGATCGACATTCGATTAAGACTATGAGTTATCATGTTTGTTTTTAAATTTAAATGATTTATTTGTAAAAAAAATTCTTTAAAATGATAACAAATATATGTTCTCCTTTCATCATTAAAAATGTTTTTTTTGCCTCCTCTTTGAGCACATATTCCATCCAAACGCAAATGCAAAAGTTACTTTTATGTATTTTAACTTAGAACAATCGTCATGATATTTATAATAAAATAACTTACAACATTTTATTGAATACGGGTAATGTGATCTTAGATCCCAACATTTTATTGAATACGAGTAATGTGATCTTAGATCACATCTTCGAAGTTGAAAAATATTAATCTCCCAGCAGCTCAAATCATGATTTTTGAGAAACTGTTTGGCTATCTGAGAAGAAGAAACTAGCGGACAGAGCCCAAGCGGAGAAATAAAATGGGACCATATTTTTCAGCAAGGCATTTAAAAGTACGGTGTGCGCGGAGTACCAATTGGTGGAGGTTTCCGATGATGGGCAATGCATAGGGTCCTGGAGGCAATCTGGCACGAATCCTTCTATTGTGCGAGAACCATATGAAGAAGAAAGAGAAGAATATACAAAGAATAACTGATGTGGAAGATGTTGCAGGCAGAGGGAGAGACACACTCAAATTATGAAAAGCCATATTGCATACACCCTTTGTAAGTAGTACACTGAATGGTTGGAAAGGAAGAAGTGTCTGATAAAATAAGAAAATATCGTGAATGGTGGCAAGTTTCAAATAATTTGTCACCCTTTGAGAAATTCATAACTAGGAACCCACAAGGTCCCATAAGAGGAGCAATAATCGAATTTGAATCAGATTTACATGAGGACGTCTGTTGAAACATTTTTAACAATTGGTATGACACCGAACCTTTCAGACTACACCACCACCCCTACAATTATTTGAAGGTGGGGTGAAAAATCTAGTAAAAAATACATCGAGGTTTGCTTGGTGGTGTTGTTGTGCACCTTGATTTGGCCAGTAAAAAATATGCTTATTTATGGACATCATTTTTTCCTAGAATGCATGTGTGATGTTCTTAAGAGGGAAACATGATTTTTTTTACAAGGAAGGTTTCTACATGGTGCATTATGCATAGCATGTATATGTAGGTTGCAAGGAGAGAGAGAACTAAGTGAAGGTTGTTGTTATGTAGCGAAAAATATCTCATGAAGAAGCACATATACAAAGTAATTCCCATGGTCAATGTTGTTATTTTTTCTTATTAAATTGATCTTATCTATAACAATTGTGTTAAATTGGTTGTGTGGTTGTCGTATTTAAGAGGGAAAATGGTGTAGTTGAATACACAAATAAGGGACTTGAGATATTGTTCAGTAGAAAGTTGATTCAGGTGGATATTGTTGGCCACCCACCTATTCCAACTGATTCATCTTGACAATTTTCAGTTCAACATGTTTCTCTGTAATGATGACATTTCTTTTTAATTGTGGGTTCTACACTTCCGACGCTTTCCTAAATCCCTACAAATAATCCAACTGGTTTATTTTGGAAAATTTCATGTCAGTACATCTTTCTGTACTTCCAGGGCCATTTTGGGGCCCTCAGCAATGTATTTTTGGTTTGCCATAGTCAAAGTGTAGGCAAAGTTAGAGTTTGACAACATAATTTGTATTTCTCAAAAATACCTTTCCAATGAACTATCACACACCTAAAACGGAGGACGTATGCAAAAGTTACGACCCCGGGATGTTGAGGTACCAACTTACCCATTAGGGCCCACACAAATTTTGGTGTTTCATCTCCTAGGGACCAAGGTTAGGTTTTTGGATGTATAGGATTTTGGAATTCATGAGTAATGTTAAAAATGTCTCTGGAGCCTCATTGTAATCATTCTGCTCAGATGAATGCATGTAGAAGCCACATCTCTTCTCAGATATAACTACCACCATTTGAGCAATTTGTTTTCAATTCTGCAGTTTTACAGTTTCAACCTATTTTCTTTGTTCAATAGAAGTTATTATTCACTAGATATATGTTGTTGTTCTCTATATCTCTGTGTTATTGTATTCAATATGTTATTCATTTAGTTCCTCTCATAAATATGGATCTGTGGTATTAGAGTGGTTTTCACTTCAGTTTTTTTTCTTTGTGCATGTCCCCAACAATATCTGGATACAAGAAGTTGGGACATAAAAGCTTATGATAGTGAAATTTGCATATAACATACAAAATAAATTGACACTTGAGATTCTGTGTAAAAAGTAAAGTGTTAAGCATGGAAAAAAATAATTGTCATCAAATTTTTACTTGACAGGCAGGCAAAATTTCAAATTTAAGACATGCTCAAAATATTTCAACGATGTGTCTTTCAACCACTCTATAGCGGATTTGAAATGATCTAAGTGACTAATAGCTCAAACTTTTTGTAAGAAACATCCATGAGATAGATAATGTCTACACCAAATCCTTTTGCGAGTGTGTAAGACAAAAGTCTCTTGGATCCAGAAAGAGTAGAAATTTATGCAAGGGACCACCCAAAACTTATGAACTATGAAACCCTGACTCTAATCTTTCCCTAACCCTTATATGAATAACTCTAACTATAATAAATTCCATTGGGGATTTCGAAGTACATATCAAAATATGACGTCTTTGAAGTAGCAAAAACACCCTTCAACCAACCCCTGGAATTCCCCTAAGAAAACCTTAAAATAGCCACTAAATTGTTTTAATAGCCTTAACATTAAACTATAATATATATAACATGAAATAACATTAAAATGTTATCCCCATAGTGTAGCCAAAGTTCAACATTGTCGATAGTGTACTTATTTAACTTTTCCAGTTTATCATAACATAGGAATAAAGAAGTTTATGATTGCATTAAATTATTGATTTTTGATTAAATTTATAGAATATAACCCAACCCCCACACTCAAATAAAAATATCTAGATTTTATAATTTTCGAAGCCTTAATAGTAAAATGTAATATATATATAACCTAAAATAAGATTAAAATTTAACCCCCTAGTGATCCAGGTGGATATAGGTGGCCACCCACCTTTTCTAGCTGGCTCAAAACAACTTGTTAGTAATTTTGATAATTTACTATTTTTAGCAGTTTTCGCGTCTTGAACTTTCGGAGTCGTTTTGAGGCCCTAAACGACGTTTTTCGGGGTATGTTGCGGCTACAAAAATTCCAATGGGCTATCATATTCTTCGGATAGATATTTCCAATGGGCTATCATACGCCTAAAATGGAGATCGTATGCAAAAGTTACGACCCCGAGAAGTTGATGTACTGACTTACCCAAACAGGGCCCACATGACTTTTGGTGCTTCATCTCCTAGGGTTAGGTTTTTGGATGTTTAGGATTTTTGAAACTTTTTTTTATTGTAAAAAGGCATTGAGAGCCTCATTTTGATCATCTTCTTGTGAATGAGAGCTGCTGTCACATCTCTTCTTAGAGATAAGCCCCCACCATTCCAACAAGATTTTTTTCCGCTGCATTTTACAGTTTCATCTTATTTCCTTATTGAATGGAAAACCGGTTTTACTGTATCTCTATTATTCTATGTTAATAATATGGTAATAATCTGTACTCATTTCTTTCTTCTCATAAAATCCGGATCAGTGGTATCAAAGCGGTCTTCTCCTTGTCATCTTAATGCATGTCCCCAACGAAGTCGAAGTACAAAGATTTGGGTCTCGAGCTTGTTTCTCTTGAGGGAAAAATCTCTTGCACACCCAAGCGACCTCTCTTGGAAGGAGAAAAGAAAGATGACGGGACAGGAGATCCTTTCAAACTATTGATTGAGGAATCTCTCACGCAATTGAGGAATGAGATGATGGATAATTTCGCGCAAATCCTTCAGTGGCTACCAACAGGCGATGCATCTTCTTCGAGCGGCGACACCGCCCCCTTCAAGGTACAAATAAACTTAGATATTCATATATTTGAAGGTTAGATAGATGCAGATGTTGGAGACAAGTGGTTGAATCTACTAGAAGGGTATTTTTCTGTCCATAACTTTTCAAATAGAGAAAATATTACTTTTGCATTCCTCAAAGCTATTCCCCATGTCACAGATTGGTGGGAAACTTTCTGTGAGCAAAAGGAAATAGAGGAACCATCATTATTTATAGTCACGGCCACCTAGGAATCCTTCAGGGATGTTATTAAGGAGTAATACTACCCTGTCGGAAGTTGTGACGACTTATATACTAAATGGACCACACTGCAGTAAGAAAGAAACCAAGTAGTGCCGCATTTCACAAATATCTTCCATACCTTGTGCACCAAGATGGGTATCAAAGATTCAGAGAAATGTTTGGTGCTCAAGTATCAAAATGCTCTGCATAGATACATCCAAACCAAAATGGAATTTCTGGACATCTCATCCTTGGGTGCGGCCTACCGATATGCCGTCAAAATCGAGCAGAATCTCAAGAAAAAGATGTGACAATTTGCGCCGGGGAACCCCTCACAACAAAATTCAGGAAAGGGCAGCCCCAACCCACATAACAAAGGACAAAAAAAAGATGGATAGTATCAGGACAACTAGTCCAAGCCGCAAGCAAATAAGGACACTGAAAAGACAAAGAAAGATACCAAGAAGTGGTGTGACTTCCATAAGAGCCCATGGCATAACACTTCTGATTGCCACTCAAAGCAGTCGTTGGTGGCCAAAGTGAAAGCCTCTGAATAAAATATGGGTTCTGACTCTAAGTCAGAACCAGAAAGGGGAAGACAGATCATTGATCAGGAACCCAATGCAGTTGTTGCTACCACCAAGCTCCAGCATGGTGAACCAGACGAGCTAGAAGAAGGAGAGCACCTATTCCATTCACAGATGTGGGTAAAAGGCACCCCACTGCACTTCATCATTGATAGTGGTAGCCAGAAGAACCTCATCTCAGTAGAGGTCATCAAGCGGTTGGTCTTGCTGACAACGCCGCACCCACAACCCTGCACCATTGGATGGCTCCTTCCAGGAAGCGATCTCTGCGTTAGCCAACAGTGTCGACTGTCGTACGACATCAAGCCCTTCAAAGATGAGGTATTGTGTGATGTTTCTCCTCTTGAAGTTTTGGATGTTCTTTTGGGCCAACCTTATTTATGGAAATGTAATGTTGTATATGAGTCTAGGCCTCATAGTGTTATTATTACTTTGAACAGGAAATTGTATAGGATACCCGAGGTTGTCCCACCTAGTGCTATTTCCTTGATCTCTGCTAAGCAATGTAGGGAGGTCATATCTCAGATGGGGAGGTTTGTCTTCTTCGTGATTCGCTCTCAGAATGAGAGAAAGATCAGATCCACATCCAGGGTCTCTACGACCGACCTCTCCACACAAAAGAAGCAAGTAGATAAGGTCATGGAAGAATACTCAGATATCTTCTCCTCACCTACTGGGGTGCCTCTACACTGTCAGATCAAGCACCCCATCGATCTGACCCCTGACGCACCTCTTCCCAATGGGCCAGTCTATCACTACTCTCTGTTAGAGAATGAGGATATCAAGTGACAGATCCAAGAATTCCTCCATAAGGGGCACATCCCTCCTAGCTCATCACCTTGTGGGAGCCCAATTGTGTTGGTACATAAGAAAGATGGAACTTGGCGACTTTGCATTGATAACTGAGCTCTGAATAAAATCACAGTCAGAAACTGGTACCCGATTCCCTGAATCGGCGACCTCCTTGATCAACTCATGGGGGCCAAATACTTCAGTAAGATTGATCTGAAGTCTCGCTACCACCAGGTCCCGATAGAAAAAACATATGTATGGAAGACTGCCTTCAAGTCAAAGGAAGGCCTTTTTGAATGGTTGGTCATGCCCTTTGGTCTGAAAAATTCTCCATTCACTTTCATGAGGATGATGGACGATATTTTGTGACCATTCACCAATACTTTTGTAGTGGTGTATCTAGATGACATTCTCATTTACAACAAGACTTGGTTCTGCACACCCTGCGACAACACCATCTATACGCCAACTTGGAAAAATGCTCCTTCGGCATGGACAATGTCCATTACCTAGGCTACATCATTGATCAACATGGTGTACATGTGGATCCAGCCAAGATCCAAGTCATCCATGACTGACCAGCCCCAACCACACTCACTGAGATTTGGAGATTCTTGGGCCTTGCCAATTTCTATCACAGGTTTTTATTGGGCTTCTCCCATATTGCATGGGCCCTTAGCCAAATAACCAGGGGTGGTGGTAAGGAGAAATTTGTGTGGGTTTGGCCCCAACAAAAAACGTTCGATGATTTGAAGCAGTGCTTGTGCTCATCCCCAATACTTTCACTACCAAACCTACAACATCCCTTTGATATTGAGACTGATGCGTCAGACTATGTTGTGGGTGTTGTTCTCAAGCAACACAGCCACCCTGTGGCCTATCATAGTGAGACACTATCAGATGTTGTCTATAGTTACCCTACTTAAGACAAAGAACTATACTCCATTGTGCAAGCCTGCTGCCAATGGAGACATTACATTCTTGGGAGTGAGAAAGTCATCCACACTGATCATAAGCCATTGCAGTTCATCCAAACACAAGGAAAATTGCAGAATGACCTCCATCAAAAGTGGTCCACATACTTACATAAATTCCACCTCAACATCAAGTATAAAACTGGAAGCACCAAGCGCGTCGCTGATCGCCTTAACAGACCACCAATCGTGGCACTCACCACAGTGCTAGACTCTTGCAACCATGCGACCTCTAGATGGACCCAACTCTATGAGATAGACACATACTTTGCCACCACCTACCAAATGTTGGGTGAAAAGGCAGTTGTCAACAATTTCCATCTTCAGGATGGGTTATTGTGTCATCTAGGCCATATCTATGTTCCATCAAGCAAGCAAGCGAAGCTGATCTGGGAATCCCACTACAGTTGCATGGCAGGACACTTCAGCATCAAGAAGACAGTGGAGATGCTACAAAAACATTTCTACTTCTTGAAGAATCGATAGGAGGCCAACAAGTATATCAGGTCTTGCACTGCCTGCACTATTGCCAAACCAACCACTAAGAAAAAGGTCCTGTACACTCCTCTTCCTACTCCTGATAGGACATGGGAATCCAAACATCAAGTGTGTTCACATCACCCTAGGCAACATCAATAGGCCACGCCTCTCCGGTGCTTTGTGAATTCAAAACTTTGGGCTTTAGAGGTTCCTTCTACAAAACTCTCAAAAGTCCCGAACGATGAATTTTTGAACAATTCCATGTCACTCTAGCTGACGTCATCATGCCATGTCACTCCATTCCAAAAATTTGGCACTTTCGGCTTCGAAACATTTCACATCCACATACTTGATAACTACTGAATGACAAACTTCCGAAAAGTTGTTTCCCGGAGCTTTGGGACTTTGGGGCTCCAGGACTTCGGAAAAATTCTCATCTACACACTTTAAAACTCTCGATCATCAAGATTCCAAACTCCCGATCAGGTCCACGTCACTCTAGGTGTTGTTGTCATGTCGCGTCACTCCGATGCTCCAGGACTTTAGGACTTCAGAGAATCTCACACCAGAGCACATCAAAACACCTGAATGCCGAACTTATGAACATGTGTTCCCCGAATCTTTGGGACTTCGGAGCTATGGGACTTTTGAACTTTGGGCTTCAAACGATTTTTTTGTTGAACACCACCCCACCTTGAACTATCGGACGCCGAAATTCCAAACACCTACTAATCTTTGGACACGTGTCCTCAAACATAAATGGTTCGGATAGGTTCCATACTTTGGGACTTCAATGAAAACTCCACTCTGTACATCCATAACCATATTTCCCTGAACGACAAACTGTAGAACCACTTGGGGGATCCAACGATCATCCTTCTCCCAATGCATCTATGATGTTGATTCACAATGGGACTTCAGAGCTTCGGGGATTTTGCCCCCTTTTGTCAAAGTCTGAAAAATTAACAAAGAAATGAAGTCTGAAGGACATGAGGGGTTAAAAACCATGCTACTTCACCAGATCCGATGACCGTGAGGGATTTTCCTTCTCTCGAACATATCCGATGACCCAAATGTAAATTTTATGGCTTCAAAACCACCGTTGTTGTGGTTTCTTTCCTTTGTTGGATTTCTCGAACGGTTAAACCTCCTAAGCTTTAAAACACAACTAAGGTGTTCTCTCGATGCCCTCTTCGCACTCATGGACATTCTGAAACTCAAATTCTGTCCATTTTGACAAAAATTCACTGTGAAACTTTTTCTTCAATTTCCACTTACACAGCTGAATCTAGGCTCTATGTCTAAAAATGGAGCTATGATACCAGATTGTCACACATCCAACCTTATACATGTTGGGATATGCCACACTTAAACTCTTATGGAACTTAATACATTGTAACATACCCAACCTACCCAGAATGTCTCATGCCACTTAAAAACATACAATAATTTCATTTGTATACATCCAACTTTGAACAGACAAATACATTCTACCAATATACAGATTTATGCAGAAATAACAGTAAAAATATACATGAAACATACACAGGAAATTCCCACAATTATAAAGACATATATAAATGAACATTATGCAATTGAGCATAGAATTGATACTTTTCATCTCACTTAGCAATGGGTCACCCCCGACCTGGGACTAAAATCCACCTGGGTAAAGGGATTCCTAGGCTATGTAGAGACAACGAAAAGTTACACAGTCAACATGAAGGATTCCATTCTAGGATGCTAACTCAAACTAATAACCTACAACCTATCATTCCCCACATGCTTGTCCCACCCCAGGAAGTGTGCCCCTTCACTACTCAACATTCCTTCGTCTGCCCCACTTCCCTTCCAGGGATTCAACAATAGGTCATACATGAATTCTTAGAGAAATATAGCTACATTTGGGATTCCTCAGGAAAAATGACTTCCCCAGCAAACTCCTTGACCTGGAGAGAGTTCTTCAATCCATAGGCCCGACAGCCTACCTCTTATGTCCAGCTCGTAAGTCAATCAAGTATGGGAGATGAAAACAACAATATTTAGCTATGGAACAAACAATGATAGAAACCACGCTCAGTCACGGAACTGCGTTGGCAACAACAAAATTCAGGTAAGGCACAGTATGGGCTCAGGCAAAGTACAGGTGTTTTGTGCTTAACATGAACATACAGGGTCACTATTGAAGGTGTGTGTGAGGCATGGAGAGGTTTGACTAATGGATTCAATGGATTACTGCATGAATTAATTGGTGAATGGGGAAGTATGACTCCCTCTGTGAATGAATGAGTGCATGCGTGAAATGGGGAAAGATGGGAAAACAAACTAAATCCCCCACATATATTTGCATGTACCCCGATTGACACATGTCTCTGCAGGAGTTTGCTTCTCTCCACTTGGTATTCATATTCTTTCCCACAAGAACTTAGGGTAAATTAATTATCCTCACCATAGTATTTAGGAATAATAATAAAATATTCCCTTAGAGATAAGCCCTCTATCTTAGCACCTTTCCTAGGCTCTTAGCCCCTCACTTTCCCTTCCTAGTGTATTTTATCCCTCCATACTCTTTTATTGTGGTCAATCTACATGCAACGATGTATTATATTAATGATATGAGTGTTTACATATACAAAATTAGGCTCACTGTCCTTTAGCATCTAGGGTCTTTGGCCTATTCATCACATAAGCCTCCTAGCTTATAATCACTTGGCTCAACAGACTATAAAACATGTTTACAATTTAGTTAGGGCTCGGTCTTGGGGTATTACAATTTCACAAGCTAGGCAATATTCTACGATGTCCATTCATATTAGGGGTTTTAAAACTACTCAAAATTTGACCTTTATATCACTTAGTAATAATACCTGGTGAGAGGGGTATTTTAATATAACCAAGGGTATTTTAATATAACCAGGGGTATTTTAATATACATATTGAAGTAGGTGTTCATAGATGTATTTTAATTTCCTATGGAGAAGGATATAGCTATTTTCTAATGCAGAGCAAAGGAGAAACCCAAGGAAACCTAGTCATGGCTTGAGTAAAAGACATCACATGGATTTTTGAAGGCCACAAAAGGAAGAAGCATGATGAATATTAGTGGATTAAAAGTGGGAAATATATTCATAACAACATACTAGATACCTTGAATAAAACAAGTATGAAATTTTTTGTTAAAAAAATGGATACCTAGGATATATGGATATCAAAATTGATTAGGGGGTATTTTAATTGGAAAGATGTATTGAATGGGGTTAAATAAAATATTTTTGGGAGATAAAAAAGAGTTAGGAGTATTATTTTTTATCATGCAAATGAACCTGTCATGCCATAGATGTACTTGGTGAACCTCTCATGTCTCGAAAAAATACTTGTTATATCTAGCACACACTTACTCATATACCCATTACACAATATTGGGATTTATATTTCCAACAATGCCTTGTAAAATGGGTGGTGGAAGAGTGGGAGGGAGGAATATGTGCAGATATTCACGCTCCCTTCCCATGGATGAGGGTAGTGATTGCAAGTGTTCAAATGAGTGGGGAAAGGGGTGATAGTTGAAGGTGTTCATATGCACCCCCTAACCATGTTCAACCCTCAAAAGGATGTAGGTGAGAGTAATTATGTTTACCCTACCATTTATTTATAAGGAAAGTTGTTATTTCTTTGTGTTGAAATAGGTTATGGTATGTTTTTCAATTGATTTATTAAAATAATGTTGACATTATGCATGATATTCAAGTGGTTTATAATGAGACTTAATGAATTGTTTTGAAAATCTATATACAGTGGCATGGTCTATGTTGATATTTTTTTTCACATTAATACTTCTTAAAAATTTCTTTTCTTGGATGTTATTTCTTACTTTTAATGTCTATTTTGATTTGTAGCATTAAAATGATGCAAATGGGTAATAATTTAGAGGATACCTAATTATGTAAGAAACTCAAGAATACTCTGTACTAGAGCAGTAGAAACGTCTAGCCAAATTGATTTGTGTGGGAGAGGTTGAAACCAATCAATCCCAGGCTTTCATAAGGGCCACTAAGTGGTCTCACCAAGTGAAACTACTAGTTGAGTTCACTTGGATTAATAAGTCTTATTTTTAAGCACAAAAAGTGATGATGGAAAGGATTGTCACTATGCTCCATCTACAATTTTGATTATATGTCAAAAATAATTGTTCCACACAATTATATATTAATTGCATCCTCTAAAAACAAAAAAATCCTCTAAAGGTGAAAATTGCCACTAGTCATCCTGAATTTTAGAAATGTTAATGGTTAGACGTATCCTCTCTAATAATGACCTTGGTTGCTCCATCCTTGTCACTATTTTTTCCCTTGAAATGCTTCCTAGTTTGTTCAAGGAAAGGGACCATAGTTCCATTTTAGTTATTGTAACTTAAAATAATATATTTGTAATTGTATCAAGTCCTTGAGTTCTTTAACATATTGGATGAAAAACCATCATTTTTATAGTGTGAGAAAGATTATTCTTCTAAGTGAAACTCCCTTTATCTTGGGAAGAGGGGGTACTACTTCTTCCACTATTCAAGGTTGAAGGAAGATTTTCTTTGGAATAGTAGGGTTTCATTATTGAGAATGTTCTCTTGGCACAAATATTAGTAGAGAAGATTCATTCAATAAGAAAAAATAACAACACTCACCGTGGGATTTATTCTTAATATCTTCTTCTCCACAGGTTGTTATTTTCTACAAAACCATAATCTTCACTTCACTCCTTGCAACCTACAGATGCACACTTCACACAATGCACCAAGCTACATAACTCTTTGTAAAAAATAATTTATGCCCTCTAAAGAACAACACACATGAATTATTTGAAATTTTGAGGTCTACTGACAAGCATGTTTCTCACTCAATGAAATAAGATGCACAATGAAACCAGTAAGTACAAGTCTACTTTTTTTTACTACATGTTACATTCTTCCTTCACATAAGTATATGGGAAATGGAATAATCTAAAACATTGGGTCTCATAATTGTTGTTAAAACCGTAAATACGGAAATGTAGAATAAAATACTTCAACTAGCCTAATAGATACATCGACATCCACATAGATTCAATACTAACAATTATAGAGGTAAAACCCCCTAATGGGGTAAATACTCCACTCACAATGATTCATTGTATTTTCGAGTGTATCCGTTAATTATACAAAGGAATAAACACACACACACACACACACACATGTAGTTAGATTATAACTAGTGAAACCATAACTAGGGTCTCCATACATTGTGAGAGATTTTCTCACCATCGAATTGATATCATTTATCATGATTCATGTAACTCCTTGCATGTATATTTCATGATAAATATATTAGTTCACACTGCAACATTTATGTCACACACCCAACCTTATACCTACTGGGCTATTCCACACTTAAACACTTACAAAACCTAATACATTGTAACATACCCAACATACCTAGACTCGGTCATGCCACTTAAAAAATCACAATAATTTCATCTGTATAAATGTAAATTTGAAAAGACAAATACATTCTTCCAATATACATATTTATGTGCAAATAATAGTAAACATATACATGAAACATACACAAGAAATGCCCACAATTATAAATACATGTATAAATACACATCATGCAATTGAGAACATAATTGTTACTTATATTTTTATAGAATACCACCAACTGCGTGAACACCTTCCACTATCCTCCCAGCCTTAGGCCACATTTTTCATCACTCTCAGCAGTGGGCCACCCCTGAGCTGGGACTAAACTCCACCTGGGTAAAGGGATTCCAAGGCTAGGCTGAGAAAATGGGAAGTTATATAGTCAACATGAAGGATTTAGTTCCAATATGCCAACTCAAACTAACAACCTACAACCTCTCATTACCCACATTCATGTCCCATCTCAAGAAGTGTGTCCCTTCTCTTCTCAAGAGTCCTTCGACTGCCCCACTTCCCTTCCAAGGCTTTAACAATAAGTCATACAAGAATTCTCATAGAACTATAGCTGCATTTGGGCTTCCTGAGGAAAAATCACTTCCCCAACAAACCCTCTGACCTGGAGAAAGTTTCTCATGGGCCTGACAACCCATCTCTTAAATCTAGAGGCCTGAAAACCTTCTTCTTTTGTCCATCTCCTAAGTCAATCAAGTATGGGAGATGGAAAAAAAATGTTTGGGTATGGAACAGGTAATGGAAGAAACCATGCTCAGTCAAGGAACTTTGTTGGGAGCAAGAACATTTAGGTAAGGCACAATATGGGCTCAAGCAAAGTACAAGTGCATTGTGCTTAACAATAACATACGAGGTCACTGTTGAAGGTGTGCACGAGGCATGTAGATGTTCGACTAATGGAGTCAATGGTTTCCTGCGTGAATACCTTGGTGAATGGGCAAGGATGGATCCCTCCGTGAATGGATGAGTGTGTGTGTGTGTGTGTGTGTGTGTGTGTGTGAAATGGAGAAATATGGGAAAACATAATAATTTCCCCACGTATGTTTGCATGTTCCTCGATTGAAACATCGCTCTCCAAGAGTTCACTTCTCTCCACCCAGGATTCATGCTCTTTCCCACAAGAGCTCAGGGTAAATTAATTATCCTCACCATAGTCCTTAGGAATAATAATATAATATTCTCTTAAAGATAAGACCTCTAGCTTATCCCCTTTCCTAGGCTCTCACCCCTCCCTTTTCCTTCCTAGTGGAGTTTACCCCCCCATACTCTTTTATCATGGTCGTTATACACACAAAAATGTATTATATCAATGATATGAGTGTTTACATATACAAATATAGGCTCATTGGCCTTTAACATCTAGGCTCTCTAAACTAATCATCACATAAGACTCCTAGATTATAATCACTTGGCTCAAAAACCTATAAAACATATTTACAATTCAATTGGGGCTCGGTCTTGGGGTATTACAATCACCTTCCCTTATTTTTTCACTATCCTTAGTGTAATACATATATACCTTTAACACCATTATTTTAAAAAATCTTCAAAAAGATGCGGGTATTCTGCCTGCATAACATCCTGGTGCTCCCAAGTTGCATCCTCAAGACCATACTAGGTCCATTGGACCTTTACTATCTCTATGGATTGATTCTAGAGCTGCTTGATCTTCCGATCTAGTATGCACACCAGATGCACTTGAAAAGCTCCTTCTTGCTCCACCTAAATCACATTCCAATCAATAGTATGATTAGCATCAAGTGCATACTTTTTGAGAAATGACACATGGAATACATTATGAATAGACAAGCCCAATCCTCTCGAGGATTCCAAATGACCCATAATAACGAGCTACCAAATGTGAACAATTTCTCAACTTCAGGGAAATTTTGTTGGCCTTCACTTTCAAGAATACATGATCACCTATGTTGAATTCCCTGTGAATTTTTCCCTTATCAACATATATTTTCTTCCTGTCTTGAGAAGCCTTTAAATTCAAATTTATTTTTGACATCTTCTCTTCCATTTCCTTGAGAAACTCTGGCCCAATCACTTCTCTATCTGTTGGGTTGTCCCATCTTACATGTGTGTCTCACTTTCTACCATAAAGTGCCTCAAATGAGCTCATCTTTAGAGGTGCTTGGTACCCATTGTTGTAAGAAAAATATACCAAGTGTATATATCCTTCACATTTTGATGATTTATCCATCAAATATATCCTCAACATATCCTCAATCACTTGATTCACCCTCTAAGTTTTCTCATCAGATTCTGGAATACAAGTTGTGCTAAAATTCAAAGTTATTCCAAATCCCTTAAATAATCCTTTCCATAAATTCAATGTGAATTTCAGATCTCTTTCAGACACAATTATCTTGGGTATACCATGAAATCGAGCAATTTTCTTAATATAAATATCAACAACATTAGTTTCTTTGAGAGTGAGCTTCACTGGAATGAAATGGGCATCTTTGGTAAGATTTTCCAACACTACCATTTTAGAATCATGTTGCTTGCTTGTTCTGGGTAGTTTTGTGATGAAATCCATTGTCACCACTTCCCATTTCCACTCAGGAATGGGTAATGGATGAAGCAACCCAGCTGGGTGACTATGCTCAGCCTAGACCTTTTGACACTCCAAACATTTGGCAATGTACTTAACAATTTAGTTCTTCATGCTTGGCCAATAATATTGTCTCTTGACAGCTGCAATCATTTTCTGATATCCTGGGTTTCCAGCATAAGAAACATTATGCATTTCCCTCAATATTAGAATTTTCAATTATTGAGAATTGGGAACATAAATTATGTTTCTATACATGAGAATTTCATCGATTCCCAACTTGTAATCCTCAATTTTCTGCTGCAAAGTACCTTGTTATAATTTTTCCACTAATTCCTTGTATTGCAAATCTGATTTTGCAGTCTCCAAGATTATGTCTTTCAAATCATATTGATACATATTGATGGATGTAGAATGAAAATCATGGACTCTTCTACTGAGTGCATCAACCACCTTGTTCTCTTTCCCTTTCATATGCTTTATATCAAAGTCATACTCACTGAGAAATTCCAACCACTTGCTTTTCCTGGCATTTAGAGTTGGTTGATCAAATAAATATTTCATACCATTATGGTATTTCCTTAGCTAAAACCTTTTCCCCATGAGGTAGTGTCTCCACTTATTCAATTCATGCACTATGGATGCCAATTCCAAATCATGAGTGGCATAATTCCTTTCATGTTCCTTTAAATTCCTTGTTTCATAACATACAACATACCTATTCTGACTGAGGACGTTACCAAGTCCTTCCTTACATGCATCTATGCATACAGTAAAATATTCATTTGGATAAAAAATACTTAGTATTGGAGCACTAATTAATAATTGCTTCAAGTGCTGAAAACTGTTTTCACACACCAATGACCATTGGAAATTCACTCCCTTCTTTTGCAAGGAAGTGATTGGGTGTGCAATCTTTGAGAATCTTGCAATAAATATTCTGTAGTAGCCTGCAAGGCCCATGGAGGATATCACTTCTATCACATTCTTAGGTGTTTACCATCCTCTAATGGCCTCAATATTTTTAGGATCCACTGCTATCCCTTCCTCAGATATGATATGCCCAAAATAATGAATTTGGTTCTGATAAAATGAGCACTTGGAATATTCAAGTGTTTATCATTCTCTTCTTATGACTTGGAATATTTAAGAATGTCATCCAAAAATACAATGACAAACTTATATAAATATTCTCAGAAAAAAAACATTCATTAATACATGAATAAAACTGGTGCATTTGATAACCCAAATGTCACCATTGTGAACTCATAATTCCCATACCTTGTTCTGAAAGAAGTGTTGTTGATGTATTCATATTTAATTCTTACCTGATGATAACTTGACCTGAGATCAATCTTTGCGAATATTTTTTCATTCTTGAACTGATCAAAGAGGTCATCGATCCTTGGCAAAGGGTACTTATTCTTTATAGTTACTTTGTTCAACTACTTGAAGTCAATACAAAGTATGAATGTTCCATCTTTCTTTTTCACATATAATACTAGAGCACCCCAAGTTGAAACACTTGGGCATACATATCCCTTCTTCAGAAGCTCTTCAAGCTGCATTTGCAACTCTTTCATTTCTGGTGTACTCGTCCTGTAAGGAGTATTGGATACCTCCAGGAATCACATTTATAGAGAAATGAATATCTCTTTTAGGGGGTAGTCTTGGTATTTCTTTAAATACATATTCAAATTCCTTTAATATTTAATAATATTTAATATTTGACACCTTATCCATAGGTGTTTCTTCCTTATGTTCTGAAAATATGACAACCCTTTCTATAACACTTCTTCAATTGCAATGATGATATTTATCCAACAATCACTACCCTAGGAATTCCATGCACTATCCTTAGGTTCCCTTCATAATCCAGGAAAGTAAATGCCTTGTTATGGTAGTCTAAGACAGCATGGTGTTGTTCCAACCAATCCATACCAGTTAGATAGTCAGAGGAACCTAATGAAAAGATGTTCAATTTTTCCTTGGTGCTCAGCCCATTCATGTCCACTAGGCATGACTTAACCATCTCATTAAATTTTCTTTTGGATCTGGTAGCTAACTGCACCAAACAATATTTTCGATGCTTTCTTCTTGGAAAATGCAATCTTTCCACCATATTAGGATCTACATAACTATGACTGGCTCCTGAATCAATTAAAATTGCAATCGTTTGGTTGTTGATCATAACTTCCACTTCAATCATGTGTGATTGAAACTCAACTTGATTGTTGTCCAGGGATGCATAGATCCTGGGTACATTCTTCCCCATGTCCTTCATTGTTTCACCTTGCTGTACATTGTGAACAACTCTCACTTTCTCACTTTTGTGAGGTCAATCTCTACACTTATGGTCTCCTTTACAGCCCCAACATTGAATAGGTGGTTACCTTGGCCTTTTCCCGCCTGTCTTAATCGTTCTAGGCTCTATAGAAGTTGGTTGTCCTAGAAGACTATTTCTTAAGAATGGTGGCTTATTCCATTTCTTCCTCTTTTCCATCTTGAACTTCTTTTTTTCTTCCTAATATTTTTGGAAATTTGGATTTCCTTTATGCTGATCATATAGGAATTTAGATTTCCTTAAGGTCTCCTCCAAATTCTTGGTATCATCATATTGAATCTTGTCATTGATGAAAGATGGCAGCCCACTCAAATACCTATGAATTTTTATTGTCTCATCCTTGATGAAGGAGATATACTTTAACAGTTCCAAAAATCTTCTTTCATATTCATCAATGGTCACACTTCCAAGCTTTAGTTCAAAGAAATCCTTCATTTTCTTGTCATAATATATCTTAGTCAAGTATTTGTTTTCAAAATTCTTCTTGAATTCCTTCCAAGTAACATTTTTCTCTTTAATGTGTTGCACCTGCACAAGTTGATCCCACCATATGGATGCCTTCTCCTTGAGCTGATAAGTAGAAATTCTTCCTTATGCAAGAGAAGAATAAATATGCAATTGAAAATATTTTCTCATGCCTAGAAGCCATGTCTTAGGATCTTCATCCTTCTTGTGCTCACCATAAAACATAGGAGGTTTGATTTTGTTCATTTCTCCTTGCAGCTCATCCACCCTAGACCTCTTATGATGCTTCCTGACAGGGGATGGACTTGAGATATTGTGTTCTCTCTTATTGGAATTCCTTGGGGAGTGATGGTGATGTCTTCTAACACTTCTTGATCTTGATTTCTCCTTAGGAGACCTATGACTTCCTCATTTGCTTGAGACATTCTCGTTATCCAATTTATTTTCAATTATGTCTAGGATCTATATCAACTTAAAGTTGAAGTCTTCCTACTGCTCCTTGGCTTTCAGAATCCTTTCGTTGTCATCTTTATGAATTTATACATCTTTCTGTAAGTTTTTAATGGTATCTACCATATTCATGTTTTCATCCTTTCCTTCTCTATGTCCATTGGAGTTTGTTCCTTCAATACCCATATGGAAATCCATTCCTCTGATCTCATCTTCTTGGATGCAAGCCCCCTATGCCTCTTCCATCCATTTTCACTCTGTGTTGATCTTGATATGATTTCGTTTTTGTTAACTCTGCAAAATGTGTAGCCAACAGAGCTTTGTCAGGCTAATTGACTCAACAATTTCATGAAAATATGAACCATTCTAGTTCAATAACATATCATACTTATTTATTCTAATTTTTTGAGAAATTTTTTGTTCAACTCAATTTTATGGGTGAATAATTATATTATACTATCCAAGATCTTTCCAATGATTTCTCCCTTTCTCAATTTTGATTGTTGAGTAGAAAGTTATGGATATTTGACCAATTGTACTTCCTAGGAGGTAATCCCTGTACAATTATTGTTCTTTCTCAGAGTCGAATTGGCTCTTGGAGTTGTGTTGGATCCTCTAATAAAGTATACAATCCTTCTTCACATCTTTAGGCACATATCTGTACAAATCAGAACCCCACATACTCATTCTTTTAGCCCGTTTTTGTCTTTGAAAACAACAATTCGCCACTAGCTCTCTTTCATTCTAACTAGAGTCTCATATGACCAAGGGCTATGTCCAAGCGCTTAGCTAATATGTGGTTATTCATAGCTTTGGGAATTCGGGGCTTCATAAATTCAGGCTTTGGAGGATCTTACTAATTCATGCCTTATTTCTCCCAAACGCCGAACTAGCGAACTCTTGCATTGTACATCTTCAGAGCTCCAAGGCTCTGCTACTTCGAAGCTTCGGTACTTTGGAACTTCAGGCTTCAGAAGTTCTAACTACTCCACACACCATTTCCTCCGAACACCGAACTTGAGAATTCTCAGAGAATCTCTATGGATCTTCGCACAATAGGGGTTCTTTCATCAACATACTCATGTTCCCCTGAATGTCAAATTGGAGAACTCCCGAAGTCTTGTCAACAATCATGCACCAGGGGGGTTGCTGCATGGCATAAATGTAGAGACGACATGTGGCCCAATATAATGGGTGACACATGTTAAGCTCTAACTAGCACAAAATGTCCTTGAAAATCATGAAAGAAGATGACACATGGCAAACATCAAGTGTGTTCATGTCACCCTAGGCGACGTCAACAGGCCATGTCTCTCCGGTGCTTCACGAATTCAAAACTTTGGGATTCAGAGGTTCCTTCTACAAAACCCTCTAATGTCTCGAACAATGAATTTTTGAACAGTTCCATGTCACTCTAGCTGATGTCATCATGCCATGTCACTCCTACATTCCACAAATTCGACACTTTGGGCTTCGAAACATTTCACATCCACATACTTGATAACTCTTGAATGACGAACTTCCAAAAAGTTGTTTCCTAGAGCTTTGGGACTTTGGGGCTCCAGGACTTCGGAAAACTTCTCATCTACACACTTTAAAACTATCGATCGTCGAGATTCCAAACTCTCGAACAGGTCCACGTCACTCTAGGTGATGTCATCATGTCGCGTCACTCCGATGCTCCAGGACTTTAGGACTTTAGAGAATCCCACACTAGATCACATCAAAACACCTGAATTCTGAACTTACAAACATGTGTTCCTCGAAACTTTGGGACTTCGGATCTTTGGGGATTTCGAACTTCGGGCTTCGGAGGATTTTTTTGTTGAACACCACCCCACCCCGAACTATCGGACACTGAAATTCCAAATACCTACTAATATTTTGACATGTGTCCTCGAACATGAATGGTTCAGATAGGTTCCATACTTCGGGACTTCAGTGAAAACTCTGCTCTGCACATCCATAACCATATTTCCCCGAACGAAAAATTGTAGAACCACTTGGGGCATCCAACGGTCATCCTTCTCCCAATGGATCTATGATGTTGATTCACTATGGGACTTCAGAGCTTCGGGGATTCTCCCCCCTTTTGTCAAAGTATGGAAAATTAACAAAGCAATGAAGTCCGAAGGACTTGAGGGGTTAAAAACCACACTACTTTATCAAATCCGACGAATGTGAGGGATCTTCCTTCTCTCAAACATATCTGATGACCCAAATCTAAATTCTATGACCTCAAAACCACCATTGTTGTGGTTTCTTTCCTTTGTTGGATTTCTCGAACTGCTAAACCTCCTAAGCTTTAAAACACAACTAAGGTGTTCTCTCGATGCCCTCTTCACACTCATGGACATTCTGAAACTCGAATTCTGTCCATTTTGACAAAAAATCACTGTGAAACTTTTTCTTCAATTTCCACTTACACGGCCGAATCTAGGCTCAGTGTCAAAAAATGGAGCTCTGATACGAGATTGTCACACACCCAACCTTATACGTGTTGGTCTATGCCACACATAAACTCTTACGGAACTTAATACATTGTAACATACCCAACCTACCCAAAATGGCTCATGCCACTTAAAAACTTACAATAATTTCATCTGTATACATGCAAGTTTGAAAAGACAAATACATTCTACCAATATACAGATTTATGTGGAAATAACAATAAAAATATACATGAAACATACACAGGAAATTCCCACAATTATAAAGACATATATAAATGAACATCATGCAATTGACCATAGAATTGATACTTTTCATTTCTCTTAGCAATGGGTCACCCCCGACCTGGGACTAAAATCCACCCGGGTAAAGGGATTCCTAGGCTACTCAGAGACAACGAAAAGTTACACAGTCAACATGAAGGATTCCATTCCAGGATGCTAACTCAAACTAACAACCTACAACCTCTCATTCCCCACATGCCTGTCCCACCCCAGGAAGTGTGCCCCTTCACTGCTCAACATTCCTTCGACTGCCCCACTTCCCTTCCAGGGATTCAAAAATAAGTGATACATGAATTCTTAGGGAAGTATATCTACATTTAGGATGCCTTAGGAAAAATGACTTCCCCAACAAACTCTTTCACCTGGAGAGAGTTCTTCAATCCACAGGCCTGACAACCTACTTCTTATGTCCATCTCGTAAGTCAATCAAGTATGGGAGATGAAAACAATAATGTTTAGCTATGGAACAAAGAATGATAGAAACCATGCTCAGTCACGGAACTACGTTGGCAACAACAAAATTCAGGTAAGGCACAGTATGGGCTCAGGCAAAGTGCAAGTGTGTTGTGCTTAACATGAACGTACATGGTCACTGTTGAAGGTGTGTGTGAGGCATGGAGAGGTTTCACTAATGGAGTCAATGGCTTACTACATGAATGACTTGGTGAATGGGGAAGTATGGCTCCCTCCGTGAATGAATGAGTGCATGCGTGAAATGGGGAAAGATGGGAAAACAAACTAAATCCCCCACATATATTTGCATGTACCCCGGTTGACACATGTCTCTCCAAGAGTTCACTTCTCTCCACTTGGTATTCATATTCTTTCCCATAAGAACTTAGGGTAAATTAATTATCCTCACCATAGTATTTACGAATAATAATATAATATCCCCTTAGAGATAAGCCCTCTATCTTAGCACCTTTCCTAGGCTCTTAGCCCCTCACTTTCCCTTCCTAGTGTATTTTATCCCTCGATACTCTTTTATCGTCGTCGGTCTACACACAACGACGTATTATATTAATGATATGAGTGTTTACATATACAAAATTAAGCTCACTGTCCTTTAGCATCTAGGGTCTTTGGCCTATTCATCACATAAGCCTCCTAGCTTATAATCACTTGGCTCAGTAGCCTATAAAACATATTTACAATTTAGCTAGGGTTCGGTCTTGGGGTATTACAATTTCACTAGTTAGGCAATATTCTAGGATGTCCATTCATATTAGGGGTTTTAAAACTACTCAAAATTTGACCATTATATCACTTAGTAATAATACCTGTGAGCGACGTATTTTAATATAACTAGGGGTATTTTAATATACATATTGAAGTAGGTGTTCATAGTTGTATTTTAATTTCCTATGGAGAAGGATATAGCTATTTTCTAATGTAGAGCAAAGAAGAAACCCAATGAAACCTAGTCATGGCTTGAGTAAAAGACATCATATGGATTTTTGAAGGCCACCAAAGGAAGAAGCATGATGAATATTAGTGGATGAAATGTGGAAAATATACTCATAACAACATACTAGAAACCTTGATTAAAACAAGTATGAACATTTTCGTTAAAAAAATGAATACCTAGAATATATGGATATATGGAGATCAAAATTGATTAGGAAGTATTTTAATTGGAAAGATGTATTGAATGGGATTAAATAAAATATTTTTGGGAGATAAAAAAGAGTTAAGAGTATTATTTTTTATCATGCAAATGAACGTGTCATGCCATAGATGTACTTAGTGAACCTCTCATGTCTAAAAATATACTTGTCTATTGTATATCTAGCACACACTTCCTCATATACCCATTACAAAATATTGGGATTTACATTTCTAACAATCCCTTGGAAAATGGGTGGTGGAAGAGTGGGAGGGATGAATATGTGCAGATCTTCACGCTCCTTCCCATGGATGAGGGTAGTGGTTGCAAGTGTTCAAATGAATGGGGAAAGGGGTGATAGGTGAAGGTGTGCATATGCACCCCCCTCGCATGTGCAACCCTCAAAAGGATGTAGGTGAGAGTAATTATGTTTACCCTACCATTTATTTATAAGGAAAGTTGTTATTTCTTTGTGGTGAAATAGGTTATGGTATGTTGTTCAATTGATTTATTAAAATAATGTTAACATTATGTATGATATTCAAGTGGTTTATAATGAGACTGAATGAATTTATTTGAAAATCTATTATACAGTGGCATGGTCTATGTTGATATTTTGTTTCACATTAATACTTCTTAAAATTTTCTTTTCTTGGATGTTATTTTTTACTTTTAATGTCTATTTTGATTTGTAGCATAAAAATGATGCAGATAGGTAATAATTTAGTGGATACCTAATTATGTAAGAAACTCAAGAATACTCTTTACTAGAGCAGTAGAAACGCCGCCAAATTGATTTGTGCGGGAGAGGTTGAAACCAATCAATCCCGGGCTTTCAGAAGGACCACTAAGTGGTCTCACCAAGTGAAACTACTAGTTGAGTTCAAAATAAGCAATATTATTCTTTCTAGTTGTTCCCTGGCTGACTACGCTCGTTTGTAGAAACTCTAATAAGTAATTGAAGAGGGTTTTCAATTTTGTTACATATGCATTCATGACTTGTTTCACATCAATCTGAAATCCATATCCACCACCAGTCCAAGCAGAGGGCACTTGGATAGTTGAGGGAACGTGCAGATTAGTGATGAGGCAAGGAGGGACGGTTGGGCTTGTTGCGAATTTCCTGCTACACTCCATTAAAATTGATGCACTACCTACATCGAATTGAATTCTAGTTGCAAATTGATGTATATTGAAGAGGAATATATTGAAATTGTGAGAGGAACATAGATATTAGCTGAGCGTTTGAAGTTTGTTGATGGCTGACATGATCCCCAAAAGTGATTCACTTGAGGATTCTTTGAGGTAAATTGTATATTTGATTGAACGTTGGAATATGACATGTTGAAGAGATAGATGTGGGAGATCAAATATTATTGTG
>SNQJ01S0005961.1:176959-194650 GCA_010110895.2 Picea sitchensis | reverse complement strand
AAAATAATTATAGAATATAACAAGGTTGTTATGGAACGCTGTATTATCCTCCTAACTCGGAGCCTCCCTTCGCTTTGTATCATGATAAGTAATGCAGGCCTTGAATATTTTTATGCCTATAATTGACTTAATATATGTGAGTAATGCGCAATACCTATGTTGATATATGATTAGTTGGGTAACTAGTTTTATCTGATACCATTAAGAGCGTTGACATGTGCTTGATTCTAGTATTGGTGTACTCTTGCGTGATATAATAAAGTTGATTATGTTGCGCCTTGTCTTATGTCAATGCACGTTGGATTTAGTAACTGGAATTTATGTGATGGCGATCCATTATTAGAAATTTTGGCATCTTGAAATTTCATTTGATGTTGGATCCCTTCTGAAATTGTTTAGTCTCACGCCTTGAATTTAATGTTGGTAGATGATGATTTATATCTTTGATTACCCTTTCACCATATTTAATTGATGATTATTTCCTATTGAAAATAAAAAATTTGTACATGTTGTGTGATGCTTGATGGGCATAATAGCGGGGCCGTGAGGACTTGATAGCTTGAGAAACAACTTCAATATCTTCAAAACTCAGGTAGGAGTACAATATGAGTGTAAAACGTGCTACCCTGAGGTCTTCGACATGTCATCGGGGAAAGACTCGAGGCATAGAACTTCATTGACATTGAATCCAAACTTTATTAGATTCTTGGGATGGACGACTCATGAAAGTCAAGAGATAAACTATAGAATGGACAAATTAGAATGGATAAGACTTCCCTTGGAAAAAATAATGACAAAATGATGACACTAAGGTAGCTAAAAATTAACATAAGTATGTGATACAAGAGTTACCACAAACTCTCCATATTTTTGGAAGAGTAACCAAATAGAGGAGGATGCAACTCTATGTAACGAGAATATATTCCTAAGGTCATACTAAATCCCAATTCTTGGTGAACAAATGAAAGGATTTGATTTTTCCAAGGGCGACTATCTTGTTGTTAAAAAAAAGTGTATATCCCTATCCCCTCTTTTAGGAATATTTGATTTTTTTGTCTTTTTCAATTTTTTAACGAGATTGAAAAAGAATAAACGAATGCTAGGTTACAAAGGAGGAATGAGTGTCGTGGGAAAGAAAACTATTTCCAAGCTCATGGAACATACTGATGTTGAGTGCAAAGAGACATGTGTAGGGTAAGGACACTCCAGAAAATTCCTCCATGGGTCAAGGTGTCAGATCGCAAGGGAAAAAGTGTTGCAAGAACTACATTTAAGGAATTATTTGAAGGTTCAATTGAATAGAAACATGGAGCTGACATTAGGCCAAAGAAGAAAGGATGAGACAAACGATGCGATTAAGTGTCACACAACAAGACTCCTTCCATGTTAAGTTTTACAAACCTAAAGAAGGTAAGCTCGATGCTTTTTCATGTTTAGAGAGTCTGAAAAATGCTAAAATAAGAGTCCAGGGATTTCATTTTTCGTAACTAGTGGAGTCGGTTCGAAAAAGAGTTAAAATTATACCGAGAGGATGTCGTTTTGAAACCATTTTAATGAGTGTGACAGAGACAAGATCACTCGGCTATATTTTTAATTTTAAAGAGTCTAAAAAGAGCTAACTATGGAGTCACATCCTTTTTTTGAGTTTAGTATCCTTAGCCCAAAAAAGTATAAAATATAACTTAGGAGAACTCTCTTGGTGAGACATATCTCGTGAGGCATACCTTTTTCCTAGGTAGTCTATTGACCAGAAAAAAGGGTTAAACTTCTGGAAAATAAATGTTCTTTTTGGACCAATTAACGAGTGTGAAAGAAACAAAGTCACTCGACGATATTTTAATATTTAGGGAGTCTAAAAAGATATTAACTATGGACTCTGAAGGGGTTCCTTTCTCATAAGTAATCTCTAAAGCCCAAAAAAGAGATAAACCAAAACCAAGGAGAATATCCCTTTTTTGAAAATTTAGTCCCTTAGGCACGAAAAAGGGTTAAAATTATCCCTGATAATACTCTCCTAGCGAACCAAATATCCTAGGGAATACCTTTATTTGTAAATTAATCATCTGGACCAAAAAATGGGTAAACTACCGCTGGACAGATGTGCCTTCAAATTTTATTTTGGTGAGTGTGAAGGGTGACAAGATCGCTTGGAAATATTTTCAATTTTAGAGAGTCTGAAAAGGGCTTAAAGAAGACTACAGGGGGCCTTATTTTCACAAGTAATCCAAACGAGACCGAAAATAATAAATGAGCTCTCATTATATGTTTCTTTCAAAGTTTAAGCGATCCTGAAAGACAAAAAACCATGCTCATAGGGAGTCCCTTGGGTATAGGCTAGAAAAATAATGAAAAAGAAGGATGAGGCTTCAACACAAAGTCATGGTGGGATTAAATGGGACTCCCATTCCTATGAAGTACTTTGCCATGGGAGCCAAATGGAAAATAAAGCTCTAACTAGGATTCCCATGGAAGGAAGGCTCTACCACATAAAGTACGACACACTAATCAAGAAGGAAGGTTAGTGTCACAATTCAGTGGGGTCGATCTTAAGGCCAAATGAACTAGGAAATGAATAATGAAAAAATGAAAGTAGGGAAAAACCTAACCTATATGCCATTTTTGAGGAAAATACATGTCAGAACAGATCGATACAATGAACAAAATTCAAAGAAAAAAGGTCTCCAATATCTTGCATATAATACCAATAACACTCATCCATAAGTTAATAAATCCAATATAGATAGAAACTTAGGAAAACAAGAGGTTTTATTGAATACAAAAATTGAAAAAACCAAACCTTGACTGTATAATATGGTCTAAGGCACCGCATAACCTTACGATTCATGTGTGGTAGTAGTTCAAGTAGATCCCGCTGCTAATATCTAACCAGGAGTCTCTTTGATAGTCAACCTAGAAATTCTCCCAAAAGGGAAGAAAAAACAAACCACGATGTAAGTCTTCCCATGGTATAGAAACCATAGTCATTGATTCAAGAATACCCTCATCAGAAGGCAATTCAATATCCAAGAAATCACATGAACTAGGAGGCTCTATAGTATCAAAGGGAGAAACAAACTAACCATATTCCATATGATGATGGAGGTTCTGGCTAGGATTGGCAGAGTCTATCAATGAAGAATCATAAGCACACAGGTTTGAGGATGTACAAACAGTGAGATAAGACTCAAAAGAATAATCAAGACCACTCAGACCAAGAGGGGGAAGAGAGGGCTCCCATGCCCCCATTGGATAAAATGACTGATAAATTTTTGAGACCATGTCTCGAGAAGGAAAACATGATTTCATAGGTTCCTTATCAGAAGAAAT
This sequence comes from Picea sitchensis, assembly GCA_010110895.2. Taxonomy (NCBI): domain Eukaryota; kingdom Viridiplantae; phylum Streptophyta; class Pinopsida; order Pinales; family Pinaceae; genus Picea; species Picea sitchensis. The sequence continues at coordinate 191,323 of SNQJ01S0005961.1, read as the reverse complement.
TTAACATTGAGCATAATACGCCACATAATTAACCCGTGGCGGGGTAGATTCTACACAAACATCGGGAACATATAAAGGGGAAACATGAACTAATGTCTAATTAGGATGGCGATTATCATATGCCAATTGGTCGATAGTGACAATGCTTCCATTGTAAGGGAAATCCATCACCCGGAAGAGCGTAGACACCACAAAATTCATAGCATATACATAATCATGCCCAAGAAGCATATTGAAATCTAACGGGCCTTACCCCACTATAACATCGAAAATGACAATCTTCCCACCTAACGAGATAGGAAACTGAGGAAGAATCCCCAAATATTCAATAGGATGTCTATCAAAATCCAACAACTCATGTGCAGTTGAAACAATCTTGGGAGATCCCAAGGCTTGCCAAGATGAGGAGGATAAAATAATTGTAGAGGCTCCTTTATCTACAATACATTGGTAAAATTGTTTTGAATTAACTTGAACCCTTATTCGAAAGGGTGCAAAATAAGGAATACAAGCCTCAACAAGGTCATTCTAATCAAAGGAAACCATCCTAGGACTTGGAGAGGGTGTGCTCGAAGTGAGTGGAATGCCCCATTGTTCTCAAAGTACTGAAATGGAAATTCTAAAAACATAGTCGGTAGACACATCACTCCTCATCATATGAGTGGTATCAGCCAAATATTCCATCAGTGTTACCACCTTGGTAGAATCAACACTGTCGATCAAAAGAGTGGGATTAGCCAAATATTGGATCGGTGTGATCACTTTGGTAAAATCAAAACTCTCCAAGAGAAGAGTGGGATTAGCTGAATATTTCATCGACACAAACACTTCCTCAACCACTGGCTGAATAGGATGTGAGACAACATGTTCTGAAGGCTTATCACCCCCCAAAAGAGGAGTGGAGTCAACTGAACATTGCATCAACATGACCACTTCACCAACCAAATGATGAATAGATTGTGAGGAAACCTCAGAAGAATCTGAATCAGAAGAGATTGCAGACAGGGACCACAATCTTTGTGCCTATGGAAGTCTAGGGTATAAATGAGTAAGGTGATCTCCCTTGCAAAGATTACAAGGGAACTTAGACATATGTCCTATCCATCTAATTTTCTCAACATAATCAATGCCCCCAACATGATTAAAAGTTGATGGTTTCTTGTCCTTAACATAACTCACAGATATTGTTGACAAATATCCAACATGACTAGAAGAAGTTGGTTGTTGAACTCCAATATGAATCACAAGAACGAGGTTCGTGCCCCCAGCATGACTTATAGTGGTTAGTTGCACATCTCCAACATGATTTTCATAGGTTGGTGATTGGTTGATAACATGACTTGCAGAGGATACAGACCTATCTCCAGTATGACTAGAAGTGATTGGAATTTCCCCCCTAGCATGACTTATAGATGCTAGGTGCTTTACCCCAACATGACTCATAGAGGTTGTTGACAATTATCCAATATGACTAGTAGAGGTTGGTTGTTTTCCCCCAACATGACTTGCATAGGCTGGGTTTTGGTATTCAACATGACTTGCAGAGGTTGACGACCTATCTCCAACATGAATCACAGAGGTTGGTGTTTTCTTCTTCCTATTATTCCTCTTTCTATCTCATTTAGACTTTTGGTTAATACTAGCTATACTTTCACCAGATAAGGTCGAAGGAGGAGAAGAAGACTTTGTTGATGAAGGAACATCAACATGATTCCCATGAAATAATGTGATTTACTGAGAATATTCAAGAGCATTCGGGAAATTTGGGATGGTACCCAACCAAACTGCTAGTCCCACATTCAACCCAGGAATGTACAACGTGGCCATCAAAGGGACACCAACATTTCCAAAAAATGGAAAATCACAAGAATCCCCTAGAGAAGGGGTTCCTTGGTTGGTATCATCAATAACGTTTTCCATCAAGATCTTATGCATAGGTTCTCCCTTTTTCGTATTGTTCAAGTATGTAAAAGTATCACACACTGACTCACGTGCACCAGTGTTATAAAAAACAACGCCTATAAGGAGAAGGATCCATGTTTCTAAGTGAAAGACCAGAAATTCCTCACAACCGGTGGAGTGGATAGTCTACCACTTTAGGTCAGAGACCCAAAGCAATGACTGATTAAATTACTGTGGAAAACTAGGCAGCATAGAGCACACCACTAAGAAAAAAATCCTAAAAAAATGCAAACCAAACAAAATACTCTTTTGAATGCTTCTGACCCACGGAGATGAAGTCATGATCATCCAAATCATTCACAAAGGAAAACGACTGACCATGATAAAAAATTACCCAGACCTCCAAATGATGGTCCCTTCGGGTGTCTCCCACAAAGTACATAGTCTACCTCAAGTACCTCGATACACCCGTTGCAGTCACCGATGTGTCAACCTATATAATGGAAACTAGGCCACCAAATTGTAGTCAACAACTAGGGGGTACATTATACAGTCGGACAAGTGTATGGGCAGGGTAACTAAGCCTGAAAATCCTCTTGAGGCTTGAAATGCAATAGGGCCATAATGACTCTTAGAGTACCTTGGACGTATCCAAGTGTCTCAGAGGTCTGACATAATTTGGGCTAGTAACACTACATGATTCACCCCCAATAAAAACTCTCCCAAATGCTTTGTCAGGGTCAGGAGTGGATATCTCCATCACTATCCCCCACGTGGCCTCATGTTTGACTCATGTGTGAGAGGAGCTTCCCGAATTGAGTAATTACAAGGTGGATTTTTCACACCCTAGCACAGACACCTTAGTTAAGTTTTGGTTGGAATTAGGGATTTTACCTCTCCACACCTAATCCAAGGCCCTATCCTAAGCTATTTGTGAACCCTAGAAAAAGTGTTACTAACATATTTTAGATTAGCGCATTCATTTTAGGGGTTTTCTTACTCATAGAATGCAAGTGAAAATTATGTTGTTTGAGACTCTTGTGAAAAAGAACCTAATTAGAACACTGGAAAATAATAATTTACACTAATCCTTCAAATGAAAAGAATTTCAAGGAAGAAAAAGCATGAACAATCCTTCAAACCTAAAGATGCAATGTATCCTTTCAATGAAAAATGCACAATGCAACTTTTGAGTGAAACAAAAGAGAAAATGAAAGGATTTTCTTTCTCATTTTTCTTTTGAAATGATTTCAAGATGAGAAGAAAACACAACCCTATGCTAATTCCTTTTCCTTTTCAAATAACAATGCAAAGCAATGCAAAGAAATAAAGAGACCAAACTAGCATAAAAAAATAGGTTTTATTTTTTATATTTTCCATGGTTAACTCATTTTTATTAAAAAATCAAGCTAAAAATAAGCCAAGAAAGCTAGGTAAAATAGAGAGACAAGATGATTTCTTTTTTTATTTCATAAACAATCTGAGCCTCCAAAATCTCTCAACCCCAAATAAAAGAGGCTTCTGGAACTCAGGAAGACCTGGGAACCACAATATTCTTGTAGGAAAAGGAAAATATTTTGAAAAACTTATCCAAAACAATTTGGCGGGCATATGTACATGGGCTGTATATAATGCATATCCCATATGTGTGTATGCTGTATAGAGAAAATGGTGCATACACCTCTGTAAATTTTCAAAATAAATAAATTTGGACATACAACTTGGGAAAGGGAAGATGGTAGGCACCTGAAAGGTGACCAAAGACCCAAACTCACTCAGAAAAGATGAAAAACTTAAAAATAAACTGAAAACACCAAATTAAAACCAAAATATCCCACTAAGACCCTAAAGAGACTCCCCGGTGGAGTCACCAATTATAGTAGGGTGGAAAATCTCCCTAATACTATACTAGGTTGAGGTATAGGTAGAGCACTGAATTCCCTTAAAAGACAGTTCTATTCCTAAGCTACCCCAAAACTATCTAAACATAATGACACGAGAGAGGAAATAAGGTCAATTGGTGTACCTTTGTTCCTTATGGATGGTGTATACCTCTTTCGCCATTGTAGCTACCTAAATTGTTGGTCTCCTCATAAATATGACCTGCAAAAATCTTAGGAAAATAATGCTACAATATATATGATCTCTACTTATCAATGTCAATGTTCAGATATAGATATAAATGCATAAATCAAATGAAAGAAAATATACACAATGTTTGGGACAAGAAATAACTATTTTATTCAATATGAAGATCACAAAAATTACAACCTTCATCGGCTAATGCTCCGCAAACCAGGTTCGGGCTCCTATATCATCGCTCCAAGTGCTCCAATCCCATGCAAATATTTCACAACCAACTTATCTCTTGGGAAAGGGGAAAAGGTTATATAAGGATAAAGTGTTTGAGGGGAATGTTGAGGCCAAAACTCAGAAAAGGATGCAAATCTTGGGCTAGAAAGGGGAAGGGATTATGTCAAATTTTACTTGGTCTCTTGATTGGTATTGAAATCACACCCCAAGAGAACATTTTATATGTGAAAAAGATGGTTATTTGGTTTGGGGATGGGAGACAATGGGTAAAATGGTTGGGAAACCCTTGATAGCTCGTAAACTATGCCAAATTCCTTTCAATTTTTGGAGGTAAACGTGGGTTGTCTAGTATGCAACATGCGTGTGTATGTGGGTTGTCTAGTATAAAACATGTATGTGTACGTGGGATATAGTTAAGTAGGGAGTGTACATATTCCAAAAGATAGTTTTTAAAGAGGAAGCCTCAGTAGTACTTTTGGAAAAATATGTAAGTGGAAAGGCCAATGCCATGTATTCATAGGTAGGGAATTTTTAGACTATAACAATCGTGCCAATTTTGGTCAGAGTGGGGAATGCCAATAGGAATATCGAATGGGTTAGGAGGAAAAGAGGGGGTTAAGGTAGGGCATGTACATTGTTGTCGGGATACAAAGTTGTACTAGGTTGGCCCACACTTAGGCTTGCCCCTTTCGCGTGGCATGGCGTAGATACAACAGAGAGAAATAGTTAGAAACAAGATGTAAACAGGAACCAAAGGGGGGGTAAAATGAAAATAGGAGAGAGCTTGACTTCACCGGAAAGAGATTTTAGGAAAGGGATGGAAAACCAAATGTAAATGTAGGATCAAATAGCCATGGTGAGTGCTTACCTTGAAGAAATCCAGTGAGATGACAGGGAGAGGAACAATGAAGACTAAGGTGATGTGTCCATGCTGCATCATACCTACTCTAGAGAGCCATGACTAGTGTAGAATCTGCACCATTAATCATCCCTAGTTGTCCCAACACACTATCCCCCTCATAGCGTGAATTTTATGAATGGTGAAATGTCAGAGGGGGAGGTTAGAGACAAGGGGCTTTAACTGCAGTCGTTGCATGAGTGTCAGGTATCATAGGGTTGGGAGGTGTCACCCCATCTGGGGGAGGGAATCTTGAAGATCCAACTCTCTGCAATGGATCAAAAACTATGAATTCAGATGATGATGGATGTTTATTATGAGGGCCTATTCTTGTGTAGCGATGCCTTCATTAGCCAAATTATTAGCAACCTTGTTGGCCTCATGCCTTATGTGATAGGTGATTAGAGTGAGAGAGGGATGAATAAGAGCTTGTAAATTATTTAGAGGCTCTAGAAGGTTTCAGATTGGAGCAATTTTCTCTGGATCAGTTCCATTTATGATTTTGGCCACCAACGAGAAGATTATTTTGGAGTCCCCTTTAATGATGAGGTGAGTCATATTGAGATCAAAAGATAATTGTATTCCTTTGATGAGACCCCAAAGTTCCATTGATCTATTTATGTCATGTCCCATATAGATTGCAATAAGGTGTTGGATTTGGCCTGTGTTATCTCTAATGACTGCCCCAAATCCTACCTAGCCAGGATTTCCCTTTAAGGAACCATCAAAATTTAGCTTACAAAAGGAAGGGGGGTTAGTTATAGGTGGAGGATCTTAGGGAAGTCGAATTAAAAGGAATAATAAGATTAAGATGGGATTTGGATTTCATCATCTGTCAGGAGGAAAAAATGATGGATTCATGAGGTTCAGTGGGTAAATCTTCTTGGCTCAAAGGTTGGGCCTGGATGGTTTCATGTATTCTCTCAAAGATCCTTGACCATAGATGTGAGAGGGTGGAGGCTTGGGAATGGAAGATGTGTATGTTCCCTTCTTTCTAGAGCTTCCACACAATGAAGCCTCGAAGGAGTTTCCAAATTATATTCAGGAGTGGGATTTAAATACCTTGGAACCCCATTCCCTTATGGTTCTTATGATGCTAGTTATATCTCTTTTGGTTTGCCTCATGATTTGAGAAAATTGATCCCAGATCTCCCCACTTCTCAGAAATTTATTGAATATGTGCTCCATTGTTTCTTCTTGCTACTGACATAGATAGAAACTTGAGGTTCCAATGAAGTTGCACCTCTTGATATTGTCCCAAGTTAGGATACAATTCTGAACCATGAGCCAAAGAAAGGTGGAAAATTTCGTCTATAGTTTAGTTTTCCATATGATGTTCCATATGTTCTCTTTCATTTGATTGTAAAAATGTTCATGTAGGTGGTAGGATTCTTTGATTGTGAACATTCCCGAGTGTAACATCCCACTCTGGTGCACTGAGAAAACTTATTCTTTGAGGAAACTTCCTCGCAAGTGATCTGGACTGTTATGATGTTAAACTATTTATCCTTGATTATGATGCATTATGACAGATGACATGATGTTTTTACTACTTTGATGTAGACAGGTGCTGCTGACTTATATTCATTGAGTGTGCAGTGTTTCAGAACTTGAGGATGCAGAGGCATTGGTGGAACCCCCTTGGACTCCAGATTGAGTCAGGGAGTGTGTTATTTGGGTTGATTTATTTACTCTGATATTTCTTTGATATGATGATAGGATGTTGACATGTTCTGACATGATTGTTGATGATGCAGGATGATGATAGCTTGTCGACTAGACTCACATATGGAGTAAAGGGGCCACACACGATTTCGATAGAGGTTGAGGGAGAGGGGTGGACAACAACCCTGCCACCGCCTACTAGCACTCCCGTCGTGGCTCGAACTGTAGGTTAATGATTACCTAGTTTGAGAGGATCCACGATGCCATGGGGGGAGACTACGACGGTTGCTCACGATGATTCTAAGGGGTGCGCAATAAGGCGGGGGCCTTATTCCTTAGAGCCCTTAGTCTCCCATAGGTTCACCTCGCGAAGTGTTGACTCCAGGGGTTATAGATGTCTACCAATCAGTCCAGTTGGCGAGTGGCACCTTTGGAGCACGTGGTGCATCCTGAAGGGCACGTCGCACACAAAAAACTCAAGAAGCGAGTGGCACCCTTGGAGCACGTGGTGCATCCTTAAGGGCACGTCGTGCAAAGGAAACGAACGAGGCGAGTGGCACCCTTGGAGCACGTGTGCCTCCTGAAGGGCACATCACATTGATATCGATGAAGGGAACAAACCTAAATAGACCTAAGACAATAACGCCTTAATAAATTCTTAAAACGACTCTCGTAAACAATTGTCATCGAGTTCAAAATCTAAACCTAAGTCAAAAAAAAAAATTGTTTAACCTTGAGAAAAAAGGCCCTAACTCTAACTCTAAAAAGAGCCTAACCCTAATTCTAAGTGAAATAGATCCAATAATTCTTGACCTAATCCTATACCCAAATATTATTATTAATTGCAATTAACCCTAATAACCATTAAAATAATTAAGCAAAACATCATTACAGTTTAGTTAACTCATACAATAAATTTCTTTGAAGGCATCTCCTTCTTTAAACACAACTTGCAATGAGAGTTCATTAACATTTTGAAAGAATAACTTTTATGAAAACCCTTATGTCAAATACATAACCTTATAAAAACTTTTAAAGCATAACTCCCTTATGAACGCAATAGTTTTTCAAAAATTAAACTAATTCATAAATAAACGAATACCGAAAGCCATAGTTTTGATTGACAGAATGCATAACCTTCAGTGAATAAATTGAATGCTTAAGAGACTAAACTATTTTCCATAAAACTCATACATAAACTGAGACTAAACCAATAGTAATAAAATTATTTAACGAGCGGGAGGATAAAAAGTATGAATTTAAAAATAAAATGAAAAGATGCATTGGCGCATTTACCTTTTTGGGGTTTTTTTTAAAAAAAATAAAAAAAAATAAAAAAAAATAAAACAAATTGGAGAAACGTGGGGGATGAGTGACACATGTAAGACAGAGAATTTTTAGAGGGTTTTTCATTTAAAACTTAAAATAAATGTGATTTAGGTCAAAAAAAACTCGATAAGAAGAAAGGGGCATGGGTGAAAAAGAGGGGGGGAATCAACTATTAGGTATGGTTACACTGCCGAAACCGGAAACTGGACTGATTTCTTGTGAGGAGTTGGGATTTTATCAGATGTGTTAGAGTGGTAGCTCAGCCTTGGAGGCGAGCTGGGAAGCTAGGTATACCTTCTAGATTTGTGTGGCCCCTTTGCGGCTTGGGGGGCTAAGGGGGAAGCAGAGTACCCCTAGTGTTTGGCTAGGAGGTACGGTGAGGTCTCTACGGTCGGCAAGCGGGAGCGGCACAAAGCACGAACGACACACGAGGATGGCGTTGAGGCAATGGTATGATTTGTGTTTTAATAGTTTAGAATCAATTACGACTTACCCTAGTTGATAAAATTTCTTACCTCCGTTATTGGCGTAGTGATGAAAAATGTTATGGCTGTTACTCACCTCTGTTAAAAATTTATTTACCGCTGCTAGTTTAAAAAAAATGGGTACATATATATAAAAATCTGGATTGGTTCTTGATGGGGAAAGGGCGAATTCGTTCTGGAAATTTGTCCTTGGCATTTCATTTGTACTTGGGTTCTGAAATTTGGTTCTGTCCCATTTCCATCTTTACCTTTTTGTGAAAATCTAGTTCTGACATTTCCGTTTCATGATTGATTACGGTGAAACCCTAGCTGGAAGGTTGTTGGGTAAAGTGGATATTGAAGTTTAGGTAGTGGCCCCTTTTCTTATTCCTTTTCTCCTTACTGATGTTGTCTTCTTACTTCATACTTCACAACATTCGTCTTCATTTTTGTATGTATGCAAATTTGAAATTTATGCGTTTGTAGAATCTATCTTCTTTGTCTACAGTCTATATTCGAAGGTGGACACATTGTTGAACTTTTAAGTGAATATTTTTCTTTATTGTGACTATAAAATTTAAATGCTTTTTCATCTTCATGTAGCACTTGAATCTAGAATCACATTGCAAGATCACAGCTTAAATCAAACCAACCATTGACTTGGAAACTGATTTGATTAGTAACACTAAAATGAATTTTCTCATCAGCAATGAGATACTGAATATCTAGCACCTAGATCCGACATCCACTTACTTTTTTTTATTTAATAGATTGAATGCTAAAAGATTTCACTATATAAAAAATAATAGGCATACCGTTAAGCCAATCTCATCACCCTAATTATTAATACATTTAAAAAAAAAAAGAAAAAAAGAAAAACTGTTGTCTCTTCCTCTGCGTTCTGTTTTATTTGATTTGGGTGTTTGGTTGACTGGGCGTTATAAATATATGTGGGTATGTTACCTTTCTTCGTATGCTTAAAAACTTCTATGGGCATGTTTACATAGGTGTAGGGTCAAATCGTGTTTGTAAAGTTGCCCTGGCTTCATTTTGAAAAATCGTGGTTGTAAAATCATTCTGGAAATTCATTTTTTCCACTTCTGTGGGCAATCCGTCCAGGAGGTTTTAAATGAATTGGTTCCTGTATTTTCTTCTGGGCTCACTGCTTGAAATCCCACCTCATGAATCTAAACATTGAGACCCTCACCTCAGCATCCGCGTATAGAGTTATCTCTGCAATTTCCCTTGCCATTGCGAGCGCGTGCTTCATTGGCCCACGTGTTTTCCTGGGGCACCACCCTTCTGGAAATGTTTCCATTAATTACTATCTGTTACATTCGCCATGTGGTGAAGTTGCCAGCTCTCAGCCTCGGGCATTACCATTCCTGGCATTCTTGTATTCAGTCAATCGTTTCCTACAACACTCCCGACAGGATTCTGACACCTGAGCTGTCAGAGCTTTAACTGTACCTAAATTGTTGGCTACGCATCATTACGGTAAGGGATACCCAAGGAGAGGGGGCATTAAAACTGATCATGATACAGTCCAGCAATGTCCTGCATTAGGCTGGGTATAACATGTCTTAAACCTTTGATTAAACTTTCCCTTTAAGACTCATCATCTAGAAACTAATCCACGACTCATTACCCTGTTTTATTTTATGTTTATTTTTCCAGCCATCTTCTAACTTCCCTCTATGAAACTTGTTTTTCAGGAATGATTGGTGTAACTTGGACTAAGGTGGTTTCTTTTATAGGAATAACGTATTTTAATTATATTATGTTTCCAATTATTATAATATAACATGAAATGTTAACGTTATTCTAATTGCAGGGTTTTTGTGATCTAAATCATGATGACATTATTATTACGGAAGGATTATCGTTATTGCAAGTAAGGCACATGTATTGTTAGTGTTAGCTAGTAGGGAATGAAATTAATGTTATGTCAATTGCAAGGTTTTTATAATGACATTGTTATTATGGATGTTTTTCTTTAATAATATTATAATCAATAACATTATAATAGTTAAGCATTTTACCCTTGCATCGAACTTTTACTGTTACCTTAAGATTTTTACTAATGCAGCAGATTAGTGGCTAGTTGGATGAAATTATAGTAGAGAGCAGATTGAGAATTATTTTATGACAGCCATAAAGGAAGCAACCATTTACTTATGTAGTTAGTATTCATTAATAGCAAGCTATTTAATTCAGTTAATGTTTAATTAACGTTTTTACAAAGCAAGGGAAGTTGATATAATGGAATGGAATGGAATGAAATGATAGTGAAATGTTAATGTAGGGTACTGGGATGTAATGGGAGGTCAATATGAGGTAAGGTAATTAGTAATGCGATGTTGGGAAATATCTTATGTTAATACTAATATTCAAGGGGATGTACTTGATCATGTGGTCATCATTTATGGTATGGATATCGCAGATCATTTATATATGTTATGTTTCAATTAATGATTGATTGATCAAATAGCGCGCCTGGAAATAAAAAGGAGTTGTGCCTCGAGTTGGTTACTATTAGATAGTTTACGTATATTGGACGCCTTGCACGCTTGTAATTTCATTTGGATTGAAGAAATGTTTAAATGTTTAGATTTTTGGTTGCGCGCCATGCATAATGTTGGATTTGATTTCTAATTCTCGCTCGCATTTGAAGGGTTATGTTACTGTATTGTTATGTTGTTTGCCTTGGGTTGGTCTGATGAGAGTCCTTAGCTTAGTGGGACTGTTTGTTTGTGTCGGGAGGGTTGTAGACACCTCCATGTTCCTCAGAATAGTCGCCAACCCTGAGACCTTAAATGGTTACAATCGATGGGAACCTAGGCTTGAGCATTGCTTATGTGTCTGGGAGGTCCTAACCATTGCAGGGTAGGACGGTGGGTAGTCAGTTCTACTTATCGTCGTGTGATCGCCGTTTATGCATGCAGTTACTTTTCACGCATCCTCGTTGTCTTTTTATGATCCATCATGGTTGCATCTTATTCGTCGTCGGGTGGCGACGCAGAGTTGAATGCGTTGATTGTTTCCTTGGTACATGCGCAAACACACTTTTTAAACACACACACACAAAAAAATTTGCACTAGTTACTAGAGTGGGGTCATCGTAATGAGGAGGTCGTTACACATGGTATCAGATCCGGTTCAACCCGTGGCTTGGGGTTTGCTACGACTTTCATGGACATGATTAGATTTGATATACTGTTGCTGATTGAGTTGATTGTGTGCGTGCAGGTAATCATGGTTAGAGGATGCCGTGGAGGCAGACGAAGGGGTGCTAGGGGAGGAGGCGTGATGCCTCCAGTAGCATCCATGCCTGAGGGGTCTAACCCCCAGGGAGGCGAGAAGGTTCTCGGACAAGAGCAGATAGCAGTTGGCGATGTTATTGGGATGATGAGATCCTTTCAGTGCATGTCTGAGGCTCTGATCAGCCGATTGGACAGAGACGAGGCCAAGGCACCGGCACCGGCTGAGGTTCTGCCATGCGCACCGGCTGATACAGGTAGCATTCACCGTGAACTCGAGAAGGTAAAATTTCACGAGTTCTTTGGTGCCCCGGACGGCGCAACCGCCGAGGCATGGTTGGAGAATATGGCGATGTGCTTCACACTTCGCGATTATACCTCCAACATGAAGGTCAGCATGGCGGTATTTCAACTGAAGGGGAGCGCTCTTCTATGGTGGAAGACGCTCCTGCCACAGCTGAACATGGTCGTTGAAGACGTGTCATGGGAACTGTTTGAGGAACGGTTCTGAGAGAGGTACCTTTTAGAGGAATTCATTGAGCGTCAACTCAATGAGTTCAATGCGTTATGACAGGGAGGTCGTATGGTGCCCGAGTACAAGGCACGTTTTATGGAGCTGCTCTGGTATGCTCTGCACCTTAACACTGAGAAGCTCAAACTCAACAGGTTCATGTTTGGCCTTAACGACAGTCTTCATGCAAAGGTTAGGATCTTGATGCCTCAAACCTGGCATGACGCTATCCAAAAGTCCCTCATAGAAAAGGAGGAGCTTATCAGTGGGGGTAAGACCAGGACTCTAGCGAGACCAGCTGGGCAGGGTTCATCTGGTACACCGTAACATCAGACACCAATGATACATACACCGGGATATCGTGGCTTCCAGAGGGGACCCACTGTTGCTACACCCCGACGATCGTCGCCTCAGTAGCGGACACCTTATCGAGGACCACAGCACCAGCAACAGCGTCACCCATAGCAGCAGCAGTTCAGGCCTGTTCAGCAGAACAAACCAGGTTTCCAGGCCGGTAGGCCGTCCTCTTCTACTTCGGGCACCAGGACTACTGGGCCGAAGAAGGGGTGTTGGATGTGTGGGGAGCCACACTACCAGTGCGACTGTACTGTGGAGAGGGCCAAAGCGTCTGGATCAGCCGGACCCGATACCATGGGAGATATGGGCAAGGCCCATCAGATTCATGCAGTGGTGAATAACTGCCAGGTAGAGCACCAGTCTACGGTGCTTGAGACGAGAGGTACTGTCGCTGACCAGACCCTTAGTATTTTGATAGACCCAGGAGCTACTGAGAGTTTCATTTCTGGTGCAGCACTAAAAAGGATTAAGGTAAAGACCGTTGAACAGGATGAGTTTAGCTTCTTGGAGATGGCTTCGGGAGCTAAACAGAAGGTTGGATGAAAGGTTACGGGCTGTTCCCTTAACTTGGGAGATTTTTTCACGAGGGTCAACTTGTACGTCACGATATTAGTATCTTATGACGTCGTGATCGGTATGGATTGGTTGGAATTGCATGAGGAGATACTCAATTGTGAGAAGAAATGGTTGAGCTTTGTTGATGACGAAGGACAGAGAGGTGTGATTGTAGGACGGAACCAGGGAGTTTCCCTGAGGTTCGTCTTTTCCTTACAGTTAGAGAAGAGTGTGCGCAAGGGGTGCAAACTTTATGCGATCCTCGCGCTAAACGAGAAGGGAGTAGCGGAAGGTTTAGAACACCTTCCAGTGGTGAAGGAGTTTTCGTACGTGTTTCCCGAGGATTTACCTGGGATGCCGCCGGAAAGGGAATTGGAGTTTACCATACACCTGAAACCGGGGTCTGAACCGATAGCAAGAATGCCTTATCGGATGTCGACCCCGTAGTTGCAAGAGTTGAAAATGCAACTGAAGGAGTTGTTGGACCTGAGACTGATACGTCCTAGTGTGTCACCGTGGGGTGCACCAGTTATTTTCATACGAAAGAAGGATGGATCATGGAGGATTTGCATTGACTACCGTCAACTAAAGAAGGCTACGATCAAGAATCAGTATCCCTTACCAAGAATTGATAATCTGTTCGATCAAATGAAGGGTGTGATGGTGTTCTCCAAGATCGATTTGCGATCAAGGTATCACCAGTTACGCATCAAGGAGGATGACGTCCCTAGGACCGCCTTTAAGATGAGATTTGGACATTACGAGTTTACTGTTCTACCGTTTGGATTGACAAACGCCCCAGAGGTATTCATGAGTTTGATGAACGGGGTGTTCCGCGAGTACTTCGACAAGTTCATCCAAGTATTCATTGACGATATCTTGATCTACTCTCGGACGATGGAGGAGCATGACGAGCACTTGCGCTTGGTACTACAGTGTCTACGAGAGCACAAATTGTATGGGAAGTTGTCCAAATACTCTTTTTACCAATTGAGGATTCACTACTTAGGGCATGTCATCTCCAGCGAAGGTATCGTCGTGGATCCAGCCAAGGTTGAGGCTATTATGGAATGGCCTGCGCCGACGAATGTCACAGAAGTTCATATTTTT
>SNQJ01S0005961.1:140751-157652 GCA_010110895.2 Picea sitchensis | reverse complement strand
ATGTATTAATTAATTATTACATTAATGGAAGGTATAAAATAAAGTATTAATACCTTACATTAAAAAATTAATGTGTATTGTAATGTATTGATTAATTAATACATTATTAATTAATATATTACTAAATTAATAATGCATTAAAACGTTAATAAAGTATTGATACATTAATAAAATAATAAAGTAGTAATACATTAATAGGGTAGGAATACATTTTCTCGCCTTTTGGGCATACCTAGGAGCTCTCTTCTATCCAACTACCTAGGCCTTCCCCTCTTGGACTCGGATACACATAATATCTCTTGGGACTCCCTTATCCTTTTAATATCCAACCACTTAAGTTCTTGGACCTTCATATCCCTCAATCTCCCTGCGAGACTTATCCTTTTAAAAGTAGTGCTTCAAACTATCCTGACTTACATTTTCTCAGCTCCAAAATCTTCGAAATGAGTCATCAAAAGCATAAGAAACCTTCAGCAAAATTTCCTCTGGCACTGTCATGACCCAGTGAAAACAAGAGCCCTTGTCAATTGGGAAAAAGTTTGTACACCAATATCTTTGGGTATATTGGGTCTCCGAGACCCAGGCAAGCTAAATAATATCATGGGAGTGAAAATTTGGTGGCACTGGATCAAATACCCTACGGAACATTGGGTTTGAATTTGGAGGGAAAAATACACCCCTTACATTCCAAAAGAGAAACTCGTTCGACTTGATGATCATATCCATGGATCAAATATTTGGAACACAGCCTGAAGAAATCACCCTCGCATTCAAACACACATGTTCTAGGAAGTTATAAATGGCCATAATGCCTTGTTCTGGATGAACTCATGGAAGAAACTCCCTTTGTTGCAAGGAGTAGATAATTTATTCCCCTATCATGACCACATACAAGGGTTGGAGAATCTCAAATTCATTAACCTTTGGATTAATGTCTCTCACCATCCACCCTGGCACAGCTGGAAAATCCTCCCACATGATCTACACATGCCAATAGACTATGACTTACAACCCTAGAAGACCATAGTGGTCCAAAGAAATATATGCATCAATGAGGACACATACATTCTGTGTTGGGGGTATACCCCCTTGGGAACGTTCACAATCAAAGAAGCCTACCACCTATAGGAACATTTTTACAATCAAATAAAAGAGAACATATGGAACATCATATGGAACATCATATGGAAAACCAAACTATGGATGAAAGTTTCCACCTTTCTTTGTCTCATGGTTCAGAATTGTATCCTAACTTGGGACAATCTCAAGAGGTGCAACTTCATTGGAACCTCAAGTTTATATCTATGTTAGTAGCAAGAAGAAACAATGGAGCACATATTCAATCAATTTTCGAGAAGTGGGGAGATCTGGGATCAATTTTCTCAAATCATGAGGAAAACCAAAAGAGATATAACTAGCATCATAAGAACCATAAGGGAATGGGGTTCCAAGGTCTTCAAATCCCACTCTTGAATATAATTTGGAAACTCCTTCCAGGCTTCATTGTGTGGCAGCTCTGGAAAGAAAGGAACATACACATATTCCATTCACAAGCCTCCACCCTCTCACATGTTTGGTCAAGTATCTTTGAGAGCATACAGGAAACCATCCAGGCCCAACCCTGGAGCCCAGAAGATTTACCCACTGAACCTCATGAATCCCTCATTTTTTCCTCCTGGCAGATGATGAAATCCAAATCCCATCTTAATATTGCTATTCCCTTTAATTCCACTTCCCTAATACCCTCCACCTAGAACTGTCCCCCCCTTCTTTTTGTAAGCTAAATTTTGATGGTTCCTCAAAGGGAAATCCTAGCCAGGAAGGATTTGGGGTAGCCATTAGAGCTAACACATGCCAAATTTAACACCTTATTGCAGGCTATCTGGGATATGACAGAAACAAATCAATGGAAATTTGGGGTCTCATCAGAGGAATACAATTATCTTCTAATCTCAATATGACTCACCTCATCATTAAAGGGGACTCCAAAATAATCTTCTCGTTGGCGGCCAAAATCATAAATGGAACTGATCCAAAGAAAATTGCTCCAATTTGAAACCTTCTAGAGCCTCTAAATAATTTACAAGCCCTTATTCATCCTTCTCTCACTCTAATGACCTATCACATAAGGCGTGAGGCCAACAAGGTTGTTGATAAATTTTATAATGAAGGCATCGCTACACAAGCATAGGCCCTCATAATAAATGCCCATCATCATCTGAATTCATAGTTGTTGATCCATTGCAGAGAGTTGGTTGTTCAGGATTCCCTCCCCTGGATGGGGTGACACCTCCCAACCCTATGATACATGGCAGTCATGCAACGACTACAGTTAAATCCCCTTGTCTCTAACCTCCCCCTCTGACATTTCACCATTCATAACATTCATGCTATGAGGGGGATAATGTGTCGGGACATCTAGGGATGATTAATGGTGCAGATTCTACACCAGTCATGGCTCTCTGGAGTAGGTACGATGCAACAGGGTCACATCACCTTAGTCGTCATGGTTCCTCTCCCTGTCATCTCACTGGATTTATTCAAGGTAAGCACTCACCATGGCTATTTGATCCTACATTTACAATTGGTTTTCCATCCCTTAGCTGAAATCTCTTTCCGGTGGAGTCAAGCTCTCTCCTATTTTCATTTTAGCCCCCATTTGGTTCCTATGTACATATTGTTTCTCACTATTTCTATATGTTGTATCTACACCATGCCACGTGAAAGGGGAAAGCCTAAGTGTAGGCCAACCTAGTACAACATTGTATCCCAACACCAATGTACAGGCCCTGCCTTAACCCCCTCTTTTCCTCCTAACCCATTCGATATTCCTATTGGAGTTCCCCACTCTGACCAAAATTGGCATGATTATTATAGTCTAAAAATGCCCTACCTATGAATACATGGCATTGGCCTTTCCACTTACATATTTTTCCAAAAATACTACTGAGGCTTCCTCTTAAAAAACTATTTTTTGAAATATGTACGTGCCCTGCTAAACTGTATCCCAGGTACACATACATGTTGCATACTAGACAACCCACATACATACACACGTTGCATACTAGACAACCCACATTTACCTCCAAAAAGTGCAAGGAATTCATCATAGTTTACGAGCTATCAAGGGTTTCCCAACCATTTTACCCATTGTCTCCCATCCCCAAACCAAGTAACCATCTTTTTCACATATAAAATGTTCTCTTGGGGTGCGATTTCAATACCAATCAAGAGACCAAGTAAAATATGACATAATCCCTTCCCCTTTCTAGCCCAAGCTTTGCATCCTTTTCTGAGTTTTGGCCTCATCATTCCCCTCAAACACTTTCTCCTTATATAAAATTTTGCCCTTTCCCAAGAGATAAGTTGGTTGGGAGATGTTTGCATGGGATTGGAGCACTTGGAGCGATGATATAGGAGCCCGAACCTAGTTTGCAGAGCATTAGCCGACGAAGGTTGTAATCTTTGTGATCTTCATATTGAATAAAATAGTTTTTTCCTGTCTCAAACATTGTGTCTATTTTCTTTCATTTGATTTATGCATTTATATCGATATCGGAACATTGACATTGATAAGTAGAGATTGCATATATTGTAGCATTGTTTTCCTAAGATTTTTCCAGGTCATATTTATGAGGAGACCAACAATTTAGGAAGCTACAATTTCGAAATAGGTATACACCATCTGTAAGGAACAAAGGTACACCAACTAACCTTATTTCCTCTCTCTTGTCATTATGTTTAGATAGTTTTGGGGTAGCTTAGGAATAGAACTATCTTTTAAGGGAATTTAGTGCTCTCCCTTTACCTCAACCTAGTATAGTATTAGGGGGATTTTCCCTGCTAGTATAATTGGTGACTCCACCGGGGAGTCTCTATAGGGTCTTAGTGGGATATTTTGGTTTTAATTTCATTTTTTTAGTTTACTTTTAAGTTTTTCATCTTTTCTAAGTGAGTTTGGATCTTTGGTCACCTTTCAGGTGCCTACCATCTTCCCTTTCCAAAGTTGTATGTCCAAACTTTTTTTTTTTTTTTTGAAAATTTACGGAGGTGTANCCAAACTTTTTTTTTTTTTTTGAAAATTTACGGAGGTGTATGCGCCATTTTCTCTATACAGCATGCGTACATACGTGATATGAATTATATACATCCTGTGAACATATGCCCGCCAAATTGTTTTGGATAATTTTTTCAAAATATTTTCCTTTTCCTACAAGAATCTTGTGGTTCCCATGTCTTCCTGAGTTCCTGAAGCCTCTTTTGTTTGGGGTTGAGAGATTTTGCAGGCTCAGATTGTTTATGAAATAAAAAAAGAAAATCATCTTGTCTCTCTATTTTACCTAGCTTTCTTGGCTTATTTTTAGCTTGAATTTTTAATAAAAATGAGTTAACCATGGAAAATATAAAAAAGAAAACCTAGTTTTTATGCTAGTTAGGTCTCTTTCTTTCTTTGCATTGCTTTGCATTGTCATTTGAAAAAGGAAAGGCATTAGCATAGGGTTGTGTTTTCTTCTCATCTTGAAATCATTTCAAAAGAAAAATGAGAAAGAAAATCCTTTCATTTTCTCTTTTGTTTCACTCAAAAGTTGCATTGTGCATTTTTCATTGAAAGGATAAATTGCATCTTTAGGTTTGAAGGATTGTTCATGCTTTTTCTTCCTTGAAATTATTTTCATTTGAAGGATTCGTGTAAATTATTCTTTTCCAGTGTTCTAATTAAGTGTTTTTTCACAAGAGTCTCAAACAACATAATTTTCACTTCCATTCCTTGAGTAAGAAAACCCCTAAAATGAATGCGCTAATCTAAAATATATTAGTAACACTTTTTCTAGGGTTCATAAATAGCTTAGGATAGGGCCTTGGATTAGGTGTGGAGAGGTAAAATCCCTAATTCCAACCAAAACTTAACTAAGGTCTTTGTGCTAGGGTGTGAAAAATCCACCTTGTGATTACTCAATCCGGGAAGCTCCTCTCACACATGAGTCAAACATAAGGCCACGTGGAGGATAGTGACGGAGATATCCACTCCTGATCCTGACAAAGCATTTGGGAGAGTTTTTATTGGGGGTGAATCATGTAGTTTTACTGGCCCGAATTGTGTCAAACCTCTGAGACACTTGGATACATCCAAGGTACTCTAAGAATGATTATGGCCCTATTGCATTTCATTCCTCAGGAGGATTTTTAGGATTAGTTACCCTACCCATACACTTGCCTGACTGTCGACTGTACCCCCTAGTTGTTGATTACAATTTGGTGGCCTAGTTTCCATTATATAGGTTGACACACCGGTGACTGTAAGGGGTGTATCGAGGTACTTGAGGTAGACTATGTAGTCTATGGGAGACACCCGAAGGGACCATCATTTGGAGGTATGGGTAATTTTTTATCATGTTCAGTCGTTTTCCTTTGTGAATGATTTGGATGATCATGACTTCATCTCCCTGGGTCAGAAGAATTCAAAAGAGTATCTTGTTTGGTTTGCATATTTTCAGAATATTTTTATTAGTGGTGTGCTCTGTGCTCCCTAGTTTTCCATAGTAATTTAATCAATCATTGCTTTGGGTCTATGACCTAAGGTGGTAGACCGTCCACTCCATCGGTCATGAGGAAGTTTTGGTCTTCCACTTAGAAACATGAATCCTCCTCTTGATAGGCATTGTTTTTTATAACACTAGTGCACGCGAGTCAATGTGTGATACTTTTACGTACTTTAACAATCCGACAAAGGGAGAACCTATGCATAAGATCTTGATGGAAAATGTTATTGATGATACCAACCAAGGAACCCCTTTGCAAGGGGATTCTTGTGATTTTCCTTTCTTTGGAAATGTTGGTGTCCCTTTGATGGACACGTTGTACATTCCTGGGTTGAATGTGGGACTACCGGTTTGGTTGGGTACCATTCCAAATTTCCCGAATGCTCTTGAAGATTCTCAGTAAATCACATTATTTCATGGGAATCATGTTGATGTTCCTTCATCAACAAAGTCTTCTCCTCCTCCTTCTACCTTATCTGGTGAAAGTATAGCTAGTATTAACCAAAAGTCTAAATGAGATAGAAAGAGGAATAATAGGAAGAAGAAAACACCAACCTTTGTGCGTCATGTTTGAGATAGGTCATCAACCTCTGCAAGTCATGTTGAAGACCAAAACCCAGCCTATGCAAGTCATGTTGGGGGAAAACGACCAACCTCTACTAGTCACGTTGGAGAATTGTCAACAACCTCTACAAGTCATGTTAGGGGAAAGCACCCAACCTCTGTAAGTCATGCTAGGGGGAAAAGTCCAATCACTTCTAGTCATACTATAGATAGGTCGGTATCCTTTGCAAGTCATGTTATCAACCAATTACCAACCTATGAAAATCATTTTGGAGATGTGCAACCAACCACTGTAAGTCATGATGGGGGTACGAACCTCATTCCTGTGATTCATATTAGAGTTCAACAACCAACTTCTTCTATTCATGTTGGACATTTGTCAAGAAGATCTGTGAGTCATGTTAAGGACAAGAAACCATCCACTTCTAATCATGTTGGGGGCATTGATTATGTTGAGAAACCTAGATGGATAGGACATATTCCTAATTTCCCTTGTAATCTTTGCAAGGGAGATCACCTTACTCATTTATGCCCTGGAATTCCATAGGCACAAATATTGTGGTCCCTGTCTACAATCTCTTCTGATTCATATTCTTCTGAGGTTTCCTCAAAATATATTCATCCTTTGGTTGGTGAAGTGGTCATGCTGATGCAATGTTCAACCGACTCCACTCCTCTTTTGGGGGGTGATGCACCTTCAGAACATGTTGTCTCACATCCTATTCAACCAATGGTTGAGGAAGTGTTCATGCTGATGAATTATTCGGCTAATCCCACTCTTCTCTTGGAGAGCTTTGATTCTACCAAAGTGATCACACCAATGCAATATTTGGCTAATCCCACTCTTTTGATCGACAGAGTTGATTCTACCAAAGTGGTCACGCCGATGAAATATTTGGTTGATACCACTCATATGATGAGGAGTGATGTGTCTACCGACTATGTTTTTAGAATTTCTAGTTCAGTACTTTCATAACAACGGGGCATTCCACTCACTTCGAGCACACCCTCTCCAAGTCCTAGGATGGTTTCCTTTGATTAGAATGACCTTGTTGAGGCTCATCTTCCTTATTTTTCACCCTTTCAAATAAGGGTTCAAGTTAATTCAAAACAATTTTACCAATGTATTGTAGATAAAGGAGCCTCTACAATTATTTTATCCTCCTCAGCTTGGCAAGCCTTGGGATCTACCAAGATTGTTTCAACTTCACATGAGTTGTTGGATTTTGATAGACATCCTATTGAATATTTGGGGATTCTTCCTCAGTTTCCTATCTCATTAGGTGGGAATATTGTCATTTTCGATGTTATAGTGGGGTAAGGCCCGTTAGATTTCAATATGCTTCTTGGGCATGATTATGTATATGCTATGAATTTTGTGGTGTCTACGCTCTTCCGGGTGATGTGTTTCCATTAAAATGGAAGCATTGTCACTATCGACTAGTTGGAATATGATAATCACCATCCTAATTAGACATTAGTTCATGTTTCCCCTTTATATGTTCCTGATGTTCGTGTAGAATCTACCCCACCACGGGTTAATTATGTGGCATATTATGCTCGATGTTCAATTTCTTCTGAGAAGGAACCTATGAAATCATGTTTTCCTTCTCGAGACATGGTCTCAGAAATTTATCAGTCATTTTATCCAATGGGGGAATGGGAGCCCTTTCTTCCCCCTCTTGGTCTGAGTCGTCTTGATTATTATTTTGAGTCTTATCTCATTGTTTGTATATCCTCAAACATGTGTGCTTATGATTCTTCATTTATAGACTCTGCCAATCCTAGCCAGAACCTTCATCATCATATGGAATATGGTCTGTTTGTTCCTCCCTTTGATACTGTCGAGCCTCCTCATTCATGTGATTTCTTGGATATTGAATTTCCTTCTCATGAGGGTATTCTTGAATCAATGACTATGGTTTCTATACCGTGGGAAGACTTACATCGTGGTTTGTGTTTTCTTCCCTTTTGGGAGAATTTCTAGGTTGACTATCGAAGAGACTCCTGGTCAGATACTAGCAACGGGATCTAATTGAACTACTATCACACATGAATCGTAAGGTTATGCGGTGCCTTGGACCATATTGTACAGTCAAGGTTTGTTTTTTTCAATTTTTGTATTCAATAAAACCTCTTATTTTCTGAAGTTTCTATCTATATTGGATTTATTAACTTATGGATGAGTGTTATTGGTATTATATGCAGGATATTGGAGACCTTTTTTCTTTGAATTTTGTTCATCGTATCGATCTGTTCTGACAGGTATTGTCCTCGAAAATGGCATATAGGTTAGGTTTTTCCCTAATTTCATTTTTTCATTATTCATTTCCTGGCTCATTTGGCCTTAAGATAGACCCCATTGAATTGTGACACTAACCTTCCTTGTTGATTAGTGTGTCGTACTTTATGTGGTAGAGCCTTCCTTCCATGGGAATCCTAGTTAGAGATTTGTTTTCCATTTGGTTCCCATGCCAAAGTACTTCATAGTCATGGGAGTATCGTTTAATCCCACCATGACTTTGTGTTGAAGCCTCATCCTTCTTCTTCATTATTTTTCTAGCCTATACCCGAGGGACTCCCAGTGAGCAAGGTTTTTTGTCTTTCAGGATCACTTAAACTTTGAAAGAAACATTTATGAGAGCTCATTTATTATTTTCGGTCTCATTTGGATTACTTGTGAAAATAATCCCCCCAAGAGTCTTCTTTAATCCCTTTTCATACTCTCTAAAATTGAAAATATTTCCAAGCGATCTTGTCGCCCTTCACACTCACCAAAATAAAATTTGAAGGCACATCTGTCCAGTGGTAGTTTACCCATTTTTCGGTCCAGACGATTAATTTACAAATAAAGGTATTCCCTAGGATATTTGGTTCCCTAGGAGAGTATTATCAGGGATAATTTTAACCCTTTTTCATGCCTAAGGGACTAAATTTTTGAAAAAGGGATATTCTCCTTGGTTTTGGTTTATCTCTTTTTTGGGCCTTGGAGATTAATTACGAGAAAGGAACCCCCTCAGATTCCATAGTTAATCTCTTTTCAGACTCCCTAAATATTAAAATATCGTCGAGTGACTTTGTTTCTTTCACACTCGTTAATTGGTCGAGAAAGAAAATTTATTTTTCATAAGTTTAACCCTTTTTTCTGGTCAATAGATTATCTAGGAGAAAGGTATGCCTCAGGATATATGTCTCACCGAGAGAGTTCTCCTAAGTTATATTTTATACTTTTTTGGGATAAGGATACTAAACTCAGAAAAAGGATGTGACTCCATAGTTAGTTCTTTTCAGACTCTTTAAAATTAAAAATATAGCTGAGTGATCTTGTCTCTGTAACACTCGTTAAAATGGTTTCGAAGAGACGTCCTCCCAGTATAAGTTTAACTCTTTTTCGAACTGACTCCACTAGCTACGAAAAATGAAATCCTTGGTTTCTTATTTTAGCATTTTTCAGACTCTCTAAACGTGAAAAAAACATCGAGCTTACCTTCTCTAGGCTCATAAAACTTAACATGGAAGGAGTCTTGTTGTGTCACACTTAATTGCATTGCGTGTCTCATCTTTTCTTCTTTGGCCTAATGACAACTCCATGTTTCTATTCAATTGAACCTTCAAAGAATTCCTTAAATGCAATCCTTGCAACACTTTTTCCCTTGCGATCTGACACCTTGACCCATGGAGGAATTTTCCCGAGTGTCCTTACCCTACACATGTCTCTTTGCACTCAACATCAGTATATTCCATGAGCTTGGAAATAGTTTTCTTTCCCATGACACTCATTCCTCCTTTGTAACCTAGCATTCATTTATTCTTTTTCAATCTCGTTAAAAATTTGAAAAAGACAAAAAAATCAAATATTCCTAAAAGAGGGGACAGGGATATACACTTTTTTTTTACAGCAAGATAGTCACCCTTGGAAAAATCAAATCCTTTCATTTGTTCACCAAGAATTGGGATTTAGTATGACCTTAGGAATATATTCTCATTACATAGAGTTGAATCCTCCTCCATTTGGTTACTCTTCCAAAAATATGGAGAGTTTTTGGTGCCTCTTGTATCACATACTTATGTCAATTTTCAGCTACCTTAGTCTCATCATTTTGTCGTTCTTTTTTCCAAGGGAAGTCTTATCCATTCTAAGTTGTCCATTATACAGTTTATTTCTTGAATTTCATGAGTCTTCCATCCCAAGAATCTAATAAAGTTCAGATTCAATGTCAATGAAGTTCTATGCTTGATGATCGAGATCCTCTAGTCTTTCCCCGACGACATGTCAAAGACCTCAGGGTAGCACGTTTTACACTCCTATTGTACTCCTACTCGAGTTTTGAATATATTGAAGTTGTTTCTCAAGTTATCAAGTCCACGTCTATCATGGCCCCGTTGTTACACCCATCAAGAATGACACAACAGGTACAATTTTTTTATTTTCAATAGGAAATAATCATCAATTAAATATGACGGAAGGGTAATCAAAGGTATAAATCATCATATACCAACATTAAATTCAAGGCATGAAACTAAACAATTTCACAAGGGATCCAACATCACATGAAATTTCAAGATGCCAAAATTTCTAATAATGGATCGCCATCACATAAATTTCAGTTACTAAATCCAACGTGCATTAACATAAGACAAGGCGCGACATAATCGACTTTATTATATAACGCAAGAGTACACCAATACTAGAATCAAGCACATGTCAATGCTCTTAATGGTGTCAAATAAAACTAGTTACCCAACTAATCATATATCAGCATATGGATTGTGCATTACTCACATACATTAAGTCAATTATCGGCATAAAAATATTCAAGGCACGCAAGAAATTTAATCATTTAATTTATCACTCTTCATCATTATTCAAGCACCAGGAGAATCCATGGTTCGTGTTAGTCCCTAAAGTTGCACTCGACTGGTAAGGGAAAGCTAGGGAATCATTGATTTTATTGCAAGGTATTTATTGAAGGTTTTATAATTTGGTTTTAGTATAATGGTTGAAAAATGGGTCAAGTTTACAGCATGGCATGAAAATCAAGATTAAAACATTGCATATCTGATTAACCGAATAATAGGTAGGTACATAGATGGAGTAAACTAATTCAGGAAAAAGAAAGTGAAATCTTCAATTTGTCAATCTCGCAAAGTTTAGTTTCAATATATCATAAAGAAACAGGGATATCAGCTTGAAATCATTACTTGAAAAATTATTTCTACAACAAAATCTTCACTGTATAAATTAACATTCAAGAACCAAAAGCATTGCAATTTGAATAATAAATTCAAGCATGAAAAATGAAATAACAGAGTAGAAACAAGAAGGTCTAACCATCCATATGCCTTTTCTATTATGTGTCAATTGAACATACATGCCCTTTACAATAATCTCCACAAAAAGTTTCTATAGATCTCCAAATTTTCGACCTTCATAAGGTATGTCTTCTGTCTATTTAAAACAGTTATGAAACTACCAGATCCTATTATCTAGGACAGGTTTAAATGACTAGAATCAAAGAGTATCCAGATCCTAAATAATGTCACTCAAAAATGAGCTTCTATTTCCAAAATAGTCCACAGCTCAACAACTTGATGTAACAAACATTGCCATCAATACATTTGACTCTACAAAATAGGGATTTCATTTGAATCTATAAAGCAAATCGAAGTTTTATCATTTCCTTGATCAAAAGGAGTAACTATTTGCCATATTTCCTGGAATACCTTTAAACAAAATTGTAACCAATCTTCATGTTACCTTTAAGATAAAATCGCAGCAGTGGATTTGGCATTTTTCTTCTTGAGCTTCGTGGTTAACACAACATTGTGCTAGTAAAGTCTGAAATTGATTTCCCTGAGTTCCTTAAGTAATGCCCTTTGTTCCTTCTTCTTCTTTTTAAGACTTTAAATTCTTTCCTACTGGCGAGCATTCCACTGTTCTATCTACATCTTTTCCTTCTTTAATTGCTTTATGGTTTCTGAAATTCTTTAATCTTTTCCTTATCAGTTCTTATCTCGACCCTGAATCCTGAACAATCTTCAGAGGGTGCAGTTTCATTCAGATTTAAAGTAACACTGGGTTCTTTGGCTTTAACATGGTATTTTGAGATCAATTCTGAGCTATAATCTTCTTCAGAACTTGATGAATCCATAGCTCCAGGTACATCTGGTAAGTAATCTGAATCTTCCAAGTAATCATGTTTTACTTCAGGGAATTCATTGATTCCTTTAGTCATCTCTTTAGCCTTAGCTAATCTCGTTGAATCTCTCGTTACAAGGCTTGTAGGTGGTGTAAGTTGTTCCTTTCCTTTGCTGACAGATTTCTTGGGAAATGGAGTCTTTTTTGCTCTTTTACTCGTGCTTGTTTCAACATCCTCCAAATCATCTTCTATAATTATGGTATTTTCTTCTTTAATTGTTGGATTGAACATTTCTTTTGAGTTCAACCTATACTTATTAGTATCCATGGTTGAATTTCTCCTAGGTTTTTGTGATACACGCACCTTTTTTCTTTTTTCCTTTGACTTCAACGTTCCTTTTGCTGGTCGATGGAATTTCAAACTTGACTGTAGTTTGAGAAATGACATCATTATTTGACTCTGTCTCTCCTTTGACATCTTCCTCGGGAAGAATTTCAATTTCAATCTCCCATCTAGGTCTCGTACTCCTGCTCTTCTTAGTTACCTTGATATCAGAAGATTCATATTTCACAGGGTTTTCATCAGAAATATCTCGACTATGTTTAACAGGTTTCCTCCCTCTACCCTTTTTTGGCTTATTGGACTGAGTGATAGGTTTTAAGTATTCTGTGAGCCAATTCCAGGGCTTCTGTAATTCGTTCAGGGCATACATGACTAGGGTTTTAATCAAGACTTGATGGAACAAACTGCCTTTGGCATTAGTGGAAATCGATTGAACTTTCTTGGACATTTTTGTTAAACTTTTAAGCAGGAAATAAGGAAGATTTAAAGGGTAGTCACCGTTTAGATGCATCAGTATCCTAATATGGTAGATGTAGACTAATGAAAACCTCCCTTCACAGGTGATGTATCTGTGAATCACCACCAGGGCAGTGTTCCATTCGGGTCAAACCCAGCTGCATGGAATTCCCCTTCTCCAATCTGTATTCTGCTTATCTGGAAGGAGGAATTGACTCACAAATTCAGTGACCATGTGTTCCTTATTCCACCATCTTTCCCCTCCAACCACGAGCCCACAAGCCTTGGATATATTCTGCTCTGTCACCAGCATCAACATCTTGCTGATTTCGACCTCATGACCATGAAAGTTCAAAGCAAATTCCATGGAAACCTGTTCATCATAACCTTGAAATTTAGTGAGTAACTGAAACCACCCGACGTCTCTGAATATTTGGGCCATCTGAGGGTAGGCTTCAAGAAGTTCAACACCTTCTGGTTCGATTCTAGCAACTTGTTCACTCCTCTTTGGCACAATTAAACTCAAATCTTCAACTAACGCCCTTGGGTTCCAAATTCACTTCCTGCAATTGTTGATATATACCCGTTGCTTTGAATGGATACCTGAATTTCTCCCTGCAAGTCTAAACTAAACCAACTTGAACCGGTCACATAATAATCATTAAACAATAGGTAAATGAACCTTGCACGCATGCATAGCAATTATATTCCAAAGTTGCTGGATTTAGAAATGATTCCCAAACTTTCGTGGGAACACACGAACTCTTAACTCATGAATCTTGTTATCATAATTAAATCGAGATAGCAGGTGCACGTGCGCGTTTGACAACTTAAAATTTGAAAATTCCAACAGCATAAAAGGTGACACTTCCAGTTTAAACAATGTTTTTCATAATCAAAAGTAAAATAAATCATCAAATATTATAATGAAAACCATGAAACATCCAAAATCTTAAAAAAAATGAAAACAACTGAAAGCGGAAAATGAGGAATGTGTAAAGAGGGTTTAGGACAATGGTTTCTCACTTGAACCAAGACAAAATTAGAAACTAACAGTTGGTTCCTTGATTCATCACACATCAATAATTAATTTGAACAATTAACAACCTTTAAGTTGAACATTAAATAAATGTGGGTTGAACATTAATAAACCTTACTTGCTTCCTGAATAAACTTTTAGTTGAGCATTAAAGGACATTCAATTGATCAGTCCTTGAACATTCAGTTGAACCTATGATTGCATAAAACAACTGATAAAATGAATAAACTCTCGATATTACTTATCATGATACAAAGCAAAGGGAGGGTCTGAGTTAGGAGGATAATACAACGTTCCATCACAACCTCGTTGTATTCTCTAATTATTTTTTCTTGAACTTAAATCTTGTTGTTTCCGGTATCTAGCTCAATTACTATATATATAGTTACACGTAATGGAGCTTCCTTATACTTCACCAATGATTTTTCAGGCTCACGTCTGCTAGCTAATCCCAACTTTGATGAGAAATTAAATAGTGGAAGGTACACATGGAAACACAAGGTATGAGTAAATTGTTTTTATTTGAAAGTTGATTGCGCTCAGAAATGATATAAGATATGAAAACATGCATTCTCCTAGAAACTTGTTCTTTAATTTGCATTTAACTTAACTAAATAAAGAAAATGGAAGCTAAATGACTACTAAAATCTAAATAAGTGTACATACCTTACTCCTCTAAATTTGAACTTTACTCCTCTAAATTTGAACCTGTGAAAAATCAACTCAGACTATCTATTAAAAATAAGACTTATTCATCCCAGTGATCCAATCTCCCACAATAATATTTGATCTCCCACATCTATCAACATGTCATATTCCAACGTTCAATCAAATATACAATTTACCTCAAAGAATCCTCAAGTGAATCACTTTGGGGGATCATGTCAACCATCAACAAACTTCAAACGCTTAACTAATATATATGTTCCTCTCACAATTTCAATATATTCCTCTTCTCGTGGAAACCATATAAATAGTGATCTATTACATCAATCTGCCACATGATCTGCCTCTAAAACAAATTGCCTTACTAGAATTCAATTCGATGTGGGTAGTGCATCATTTTTAGTGGAGTGTAGCAGGAAATTTGCAACCAGTGCTTTCCATTAGAGTCTAGTACAAGCCCAACCATCCCTCCTTGCCTCATCACTAATTTGTACATTCCCTCAGCTATCCAAGTGCCCTCTTCCTGGACTGTGTTCACTTGGTGAGACCACTTAGTGGCCCTTCTGAAAGCCTGGGATTGATTGGTTTCAACCTCTCCCCCACAAATCAATTTGGTTGGACGTTTCTATTGCTCTAGTACAGAGTATTCTTATATAATTAGGTATCCACTAAATTATTACCCATCTGCATCATTTTTATGCTACAAATCAAAATAGACATTAAAAAGTAAGAAATAACATCCAAGAAAAGAAAAATTTAAGAAGTATTAATGTGAAACAAAATATCAACATAGACCATGTCATTATATAATAGATTTTCAAAAAAAATCATTAAGTCACATTATAAACCACTTGAATATCATACATAATGTTAACATTATTTTAATAAATCAATTGAACAACATACCATAACCTATTTCACCACAAAGAAATAACAACTTTCCTTATAAATAAATGGTAGGGTAAACATAATTACTCTCACCTACATCTTTTTGAGGGTTGCACATGGCGAGGGGGTGCATATGCACACCTTCACCTATCACCCCTTTCCCCATTCATTTGAACACTTGCAATCACTACCCTCATCCATGGGAAGGGAGCGTGAAGATCTGCACATATTCATCCCTCCCACTCTTCCACCACCCATTTTCCAAGGGATTGTTGGAAATGTAAATCCCAATATTTTGTAATGGGTATATGAGTAAGTGTGTGCTAGATATACAATAGACAAGTATTTTTTTGAGACATGAGAGGTTCACTAAGTACATCTATGGCATGACAGGTTCATTTGCATGATAAAAAATAATACTCCTAACTCTTTTTTATCTCCCAAAAATATTTTAGTTAACCCCATTCAATACATATTTCCAAATAAAATGCCCCCTAATCAATTTTGATCTCCATATATCCATATATCCTAGGTATCCATTTTTTTAATGAAAATTTTCATACTTGTTTTATTCAAGGTCTCTAGTATGTTGTTATGAATATATTTCCCACTTTTCATCCACTAATATTCATCATGCTTCTTCCTTTTGTAGCCTTCAAAAATCCATTTGATGTCTTTTACTCAAGCCATGACTAGGTTTCCTTGGGTTTCTTCTTTGCTCTGCATTAGAAAATAGCTATATCCTTCTCCATAGGAAATTAAAATACAACTATGAACACCTACTTCAATATGTATATTAAAATACCTCTCTCACCAGGTATTATTACTAAGTGATATGATGGTCAAATTTTGAGTAGTTTAAAAACCCCTAATATGAATGGACATCGTAGAATAATGCCTAGCTAGTGAAATTGTAATACCCTAAGACCGAGCCCTAGTTGAATTGTAAATATGTTTTATAGGTTGCTGAGCCAAGTGATTATAAGCTAGGAGGCTTATGTGATGAATAGGCCAAAGACCCTAGATGCTAAAGGACAGTGAGCCTAATTTTGTATATGTAAACACTTATATCATTAATATAATACGTTGTTCTATGTAGACCGACCACGATAAAAGAGTATGGAGGTATAAAATACACTAGGAAGGGAAAGTGAGGGGCTAAGAGCCTAAGAAAGGTGCTAAGATAGAGGGCTTATCTCTAAGGGAATATTATATTATTATTCCTAAATACTATGGTGAGGATAATTAATTTACCCTAAGTTCTTG
>SNQJ01S0005961.1:112420-140732 GCA_010110895.2 Picea sitchensis | reverse complement strand
ATATATGTGGGGGATTTAGTTTGTTTTCCCATCTTTCCCCATTTTAGGCACGCGCTCATTCATTCACGGAGGGAGACATACATCCCCATTCACCAAGTCATTCATGCAGTAAGCCATTAACTCCATCAGTCAAACCTCTCCATGCCTCACACACACCTTCAATAGTGACCCTGTATGTTCATGTTAAGCACAACACACTTGTACTTTGCCTGATCCCGTACTATGCCTTACCTGAATTTTGTTGTTGCCAACGTAGTTCCGTGACTGAGAGCGGTTTCTATCATTGTTTTTTCCATAGCTAAACATTGTTGTTTTCATCTCCCATACTTAATTGACTTACGAGCTGGACATAAGAAGTAGGTTGGCAGGCCTATGGATTGAAGAACTCTCTCTAGGTAAGAGAGTTTGTTGGGGAAGTCATTTTTCCTGAGGAATCCCAAATCCATCTATACTTCTCTAAGAATTTATGTATGACCTATTGTTGAATCCCTGGAAGGGAAGTGGGGAAGCCGAAGGAATGTTGAGTAGTGAAGGGGCACACTTCTTCGGGTGGGACAGGCATGTGGGGAATGAGAGGTTGCAGGTTGGTAGTTTGAGTTAGCATCCTGGAATGGAATCCTTCATGTTGACTGTGTAAATTTTTTTTGTCTCTACGTAACCTAGGAATCCCTTTACCCGGGTGGATTTTAGTCCCAGGTCGGCGGTGACCCATTGCTAAGAGAGATGAAAAGTATCAATTCTATTCTCAATTGCATGATGTTCATTTATATATGTCTTTATAATTGTGGGAATTGCCTATGTATGTTTCATGTATATTTTTACTGTTATTTCCGCATAAATCTATATATTGTTAGAATGTATTTGTCTGTTCAAAGTTGCATGTATACAGATGAAATTATTGTAAGTGTTTAAGTGGCATGAGCCATTCTGGGTAGATTGGGTATGTTACAATTTATTAAGTTCTGTAAGAGTTTAAGTGTGGCATAGCCCAACATGTATAAGGTTGGGTGTGTGACAATCTGGTATCAGAGCTCCATTTTTCAACACTGAGCCTAGATTCAGCCGTGTAAGTGGAAACTGAAGAAAAAGTTTCACAGTGAATTTTTGTCAAAATGGACAAAATTCGAGTTTCAAAATGTCCATGAGTGTGAAGGGGGCACCGAGAGAACACCTTAGTTTTGTTTTAATGCTTAGGAGGTTTAACAGTTCGAGAAATCCAACAAAGGAAAGAAACCACAACAACGGTGGTTTTGAGGCCACAAAATTTAGATTTGGGTCATCGGATATGTTCGAGAGAAGTCAGATCCCTCACAGTCGTCAGATCTGGGGAAGTAGTGTGGTTTTTAAACCTTCAAGTCCTTCAGACTTCATTGCTTTGTTAATTTTCCAGACTTTGACAAAAGGGGGAAAAATCCCTAAAGCTCTGAAGTCCCATAGTGAATCAACATCATAGATCCATTGGGAGAAGGATGATTGTTGGATCCCCCAAGTGGCTCTGCAATTTTTTGTTTGGGGAAATATGGTTATGGATGTGCAGAGTGGAGTTTCCACTGAAGTGTCGAAGTATGGAACCTATCCAGACCATTTATGTTCGAGGACACGTGTCCAAAGATTAGTAGGTGTTTGGAATTTCTTTGTCCAATAGTTCTGGGTGGGGTGGTGTTCAACAAAAAAATCCTCTGAAGCCTGAAGTTTGAAAGTCCCAGAGCTCCGATGTCCGGAAGGTTCGGGAAACATATGTTTGTAATTTCGGAATTCAGGTGTTTTGATGTGATTTGGTGTGGGATTCTCTAAAGTCCTAAAGTCCTGGAGCGTCAGAGTGACGCGACATGATGACATCACCTAGAGTGATGTGGACCTAATCGGGAGTTTGGAATCTCGACGATCGGGAGTTTTAAAGTGTGTAGATGAGAATTTTTCTGAAGTCCCAGAGCCCCAAAGTCTCGAAGCTCCAGGAAACAACTTTTTGGAAGTTCTTCATGTAGGAGTTATCAAGTGTGTGGATGTGAAATGTTTCGAAGCCTGAAGTGTTGAATTTATGGAATGCAGGAGTGACATGTCATGATGACGTCAACTAGAGTGACATGGAACTGTTCAAAAATTCATCGTTCGGGACTTTTGAGGTTTTTGTAGAAGGAACCTCTGAAGCCCAAAGTTTTGAATTCACGAAGCACCAGAGAGACGTGGTCTATTGACATCACCTAGGGTTATGTGAACACACTTGATGTTTTCCATGCGTCATCTTGTTTCATGATTTTCAAGGAAATTTTGTGCTAGTTAGAGCTTGACATGTGTCACCCATTATATTGGGACACATGTTGTCTCTACATTTATGCCACGCAGCAACCCCCCTCGTGTGTGATTGTTGACGAGACTCTGGGGGTTCTCCAATTCGACATTCATGGGAACATGAGTATGTTGATGCAAGAACCCATATTGCACGAAGATCCATAGAGATTCTCTGAGAATTCTCAAGTTCGGTGTTCGGAGGAAATGGTGTGTGGAGTAGTTAGAACTTCTGAAGCCTGAATTTCCAAAGTACCCAAGCTTCAAACTAGCGGATCCTTGGAGCTCTGAAGATGTACCATGCAAGATGTACCATGAAGTAGTAAGATCCGAATTTATGGAGCCCCGAATTCCCGAAGCTATGAATAACCACATATCAGCCAAGGTCATGGACATAGCCCTTGGTTATATGAGACTCTATTCGGAATGAAAGAGAGCTAGTGGTGAATTTTTGTTTTCAAAGACAGAAACGGGCTAAAATAACAAGTATGTGGGGTTCTGATTTGTACAGATATGTGCCTAAAGATATGAAGAAGGCATGTATACTTTATTAGAGGATCCAACACAAATCCAAGAGCCAATTCGACTCTAATAAAGAACAATAATTGTACAGGGATTACCTCCGAAGAAGTACAATTGGTCGAATATCCATAACTTTTTACTCAAGAATCAAAATTGAGAAAGGGAGAAATTATTGGAAATATCTTGGATAGTATAATATAACTGTTCACCCAAAAAATTGAGTTGAACAGAAAATTTCTCAAAAAATTAGAATAAATAAGTATGATATGTTATTGAACCATAATGGTTCATATTTTCATGAAATTGTTGAGTCAGTTAGCCTGACAAAGTTCTATTGGCTACACATTTTGCAGAGTTAACAAAAACGAAATCAGATCATGATCAACACAGAGTAAAAATGGATGGAAGAGGCANTGCATCCAAGAATATGAGATCAGAGGGATGGATGTCCATATGGGTATTGAAGGAACAAACTCCAATGGACATAGAGAAGGAAAGGACGAAAACATGAATATGGTAGATACCATTAAAAATTTACAGAAAGATGTCTAAATTCTTAAAGATGATAACGAAAGGATTTTGAAAGCCAAGGAGCAGTAGGAAGAATTCAACATGAAGTTGATATAGAGCCTAGACATAATTGAAAATAAATTGGATAAGGAGAATGGCTCAAGCAAATCAGGAAGTCATAGGTCTCCTGAGGAGAAATCAAGATCAAGTCCATCCCCTGTCAGGAAACATCATAAGAGGTCTGGGGTGGATGAGCTACAAGGAGAAATGAACAAAATCAAACCTCCTATGTTTTATGGTGAGCACAAGAAGGATGAAGATGCTAAGACATGGCTGCTAGGCATGAGAAAATATTTTCAATTGCATAATTATTATTCCCGTGCATAAGAAAGAATTTCTACCTATCAACTCAAGG
This sequence comes from Picea sitchensis, assembly GCA_010110895.2. Taxonomy (NCBI): domain Eukaryota; kingdom Viridiplantae; phylum Streptophyta; class Pinopsida; order Pinales; family Pinaceae; genus Picea; species Picea sitchensis. Next base: position 136,999 of record SNQJ01S0005961.1, on the reverse strand, counting down.
GAAAGGCATCCATATGGTGGGATCATCTTGTGCATGTGCAACACATTAAAGAGAAAAATGTTACTTGGAAGGAATTCATGAAGCATTTTGAAAATTAATACTTGACTAAGATATATTATGACAAGAAAATGAAGGATTTATTTGAACTAAAGCATGGAAGTGTGACCATTGATGAATATGAAAGAAGATTTTTGGAACTGTTAAAGTATGTCTCCTTCATCAAGGATGAGACAATAAAAATTCATAGGTATTTGAGTGGGCTGCCATCTTTCATTGGTGACAAGATTCAATATGATGATCCCACGAATTTGGAGGAGACCTTAAGGAAATCTAAATTCCTATATGATCAGCATAAAGGAAATCCAAATTTCCAAAAATATTAGGAAGAAAAAAAGAAGTTCAAGATGGAAAAGAGGAAGAAATGGAATAAGCCACCATTCTTCAGAAATAGTCCTCTAGGACAGCCAACTTCTAGAAAGCCTAGAACGATTAAGACAGGTGGGAAAAGGCCAAGGCAACCACCTATTCAATGTTGGTGTTGTAAAGGAGACCATAAGTGTAGAGATTGTCCTCACAAAAGTGAGAAAGTGAGGGTTGTTCACAATGTACACCAAGGTGAAATAGTGAAGGACATGGGCAAGAATGTACCCAGAATATATGCATCCCTAGACAACAATCAAGTTGAGTTTCAATCACACATTATTGAAGTGGAAGGTATGATGAACAACCAAACAATTGCAATTTTAATTTATTCAGGAGCCAATCATAGTTATATAGATCCTAAGATGGTGGAAAGATTGCATTTTCCAAGAAGAAAGCATGGAAAATATTGTTTGGTGCAGTTAGCTACCATATACAAAAAAAAAATTAATGAGACAGTTAAGTCATACCCAATGGACATGAATGGGCTGAGCACCAAGGAAAATTTGAATATCTTTCCATTAGGTTCCTATGACTATCTAACTGGTATGGATTGGTTGGAACAACACCATGTTGTATTAGACTACCATAACAAGGCATTTACTTCCCTGGATGATGAAGGGAACCTAAGGACAGTGCATTGAATTCCTAAGGCAGTAACTGTCAGATAAATATCATCATTGTAGCTGAAGAAGTGTTATGGAAAGGGTTGTCATATTTCAGCCCATATGGAAGAAACACCTATGGTAAAGGTGTCAAATATTAAATGTTATGAAATATTAAAAGAATTTGAATATGTATTTAAAGAAATACCAGGACTACCCCCTAAAAGAGATATTTATTTCTCTATAAATGTGATTCCTGGAGCAGCTCTAGTATCCAATACTCCTTACAGGATGTGTACACCAGAAATGAAGGAGTTGCAAATGCAACTTGAAGAGCTTCTGAAGAAGGGGTATGTATTCCCAAGTGTATCACCTTGGGGTGCTCCAGTATTATTTGTGAAAAAGAAAGATGGAACATTGAGACTTTGTATTGACTTCAAGCAGTTGAACAAAGTAACTGTAAAGAATAAGTAGCCTTTGTCAAGGATCGATGACCTCTTTGATCAGTTAAAGAATGAAAAAATATTCGCAAAGATTGATCTCAGGTCAAGTTATCATTAGGTAAGAATTAAATATGAATACATCAGCAAGAATTCTTTCAGAACAAGGTATGGGAATTATGAGTTCACAGTGGTGACATTTGGGTTATCAAATGCACCAGTTTTCTTCATGTATTAATGAATGTTTTTTTTCTGAGAATATTTCTATAAGTTTGTCATTGTGTTTTTGGATGACATTCTTAAATATTCCAAGTCATAATAAGAGAATGATAAACACTTGAATATGGTACTACAAGTATTAAGGGAGCATCAATTGTATGCCAAATTGAGTAAGTGCTCATTTTATCAGAACCAAATTCATTATTTTGGGCATCTCATATTTGAGGAAGGGATGACAGTGGATCCTAAAAATATTGAGGCCATTAGAGGATGGTCAACACCTAAGAATGTGGTAGAATTCATATCCTTCATGGACCTTGCAGGCTACTACAGAAGATTTATTGCAAGATTCTCAAAAATTGCACACCCGGTCACTTCATTGAAAAAGAACGGAGTGAAGTTCCAGTGGTCATTGGAGTGTGAAAAGAGTTTTCAGCACTTGAAGCAATTATTAACGAGTGCTTCAATACTAAGGATTTTTTATGCAAATGAATATTTCGTTGTATGCACAGATGCATGAAAGGAAGGACTTGGTAACATCCGCAGTCATAATAGGTATGTTGTATGTTATGAAACAAGGAATTTAAAGGAACATGAAAGGAATTATGCCTCTCATGATTTGTAATTGGCATCCATAGTGCATGACTTGAATAAGTGGAGACACTTCCTCATGGGGAAAAGGTTTTATCTAAGGAAAGACCATAATGGTATGAAATATTTATTTGACAAGCCAACTCTAAATGCAAGGAAAAGCAGGTGGTTGGAATTTCTCAGTGAATATGACTTTGATATAAAGCATATGAAAGGGAAAGAGAACAAGGTGGTTGATGCACTCAGTAAAAGAGTGAATTATTTTCCTTTTACATCCATCAATATGTATCAATCTGATTTGAAAGACATAATCTTGGAGACTACAAAATCAGATTTGCAATACAAGGAATTAGTGGCAAAATTATAACAAGGTACTTTGCAGCAGAAAATTGAGGATTACAAGTTGGGAATTGATGAAATTATCATGTATAGAAACATAATTTATGTTCCCAATTCTCAATAATTGAAAATTCTAATATTGAGGGAAATGCATAACGTTCCTTATGATGGAAACCCAGCATATCAAAAAAGGATTGCAGTTGTCAAGAGCCAATATTATTGGCCAGGCATGAAGAAATAAATTGTTGAGTACATTGCCAAATGTTTGGAGTGTCAAAAGGTCAAGGCTGAGCATAGTCACCCAACTGGGTGCTTCAGCCATTACCCATTCCTGAGTGGAAATGGGAAGGGGTGACAATGGAGTTCATCACCAAACTGCCCAGAACAAGCAAGCAACATGATTCTAAAATGGTAGTGGTGGAAAATCTTACAAAGATGCCCATTTCATTCCAGTGAAGCTCACTCTCAAAGAAACTAATGTTGTTGATATTTATATTAAGGAAATTTCTCGATTTCATGGTATAACCAAGATAATTTTGTCTGACAGAGATCTGGAATTCACATCGAATTTATGGAAAGGATTATTTAAGGGATTTGGAATAACTTTGAATTTTAGCACAATTTATATTCCAGAATCTGATGGGAAAACATAGTGGGTGAATCAAGTGATCGAGGATATGTTGAGGATGTATTTGATGGATAAATCATCAAAATGGGAAGACTATATACACTTGGTATATTTTTCTTACAACAATGGGTACCAAGCATCTCTAAAGATGAGATCATTTGAGGCACTTTATGGTAGAAAGTGAAACACACATGTAAGATGGGACAACCCAACAGATAGAGAAGCGATTGGGCTAGAGTTGCTAAGGGAAATGGAAGAGAAAATGTCAAAAATAAATTTGAATTTAAAGGCTTCTCAAGACAGGAATTCAGCATGGGTGATCATGTATTCTTGAAAGTGAAGGCCAACAAAATTTCCCTGAAGTTGAGAAATTGTTCAAAGTTGGTAGCTCGTTATTGTGGGCCATTTTAAATCCTAGAGAGGACTGGGTATGTTTCTTATATGCTTGCATTACCTACATATATGTCTATTCATAATGTATTCCATGTGTCATTTCTCAAAAAGTATGCACCTGATGCTAATCATACTATTGATTGGAATGTGATTCAGGTGGAGCAAGAAGGAGCTTTTCAAGTGCATCTGGTGTGAATACTAGATCGAAAGATCAAGCAGCTCCAGAATCAATCCATAGAGATAGTAAAGGTCCAATGGACCTAGTATGGTCCCGAGGATGCGACTTGGGAGCACCAGGATGTTATGCGGGCAGAATACCCGCATCGTTTTGAAGATTTTTTTAAAATATTGGTGTTAAAGGTATATATGTATTACACTAAGGATAGTGCAAAAATAAGGGGAGGTAATTGTAATACCACAAGATCGAGCCCCAGTTGAATTGTAAATATGTTTTATAGGTTGTTGAGCCAAGTGATTATAATCTAGGAGGCTTATGTGATGATTAGTCCAGAGAGCCTAGATGTTAAAGGCTAGTGAGCCTAATTTTGTATATGTAAACATTCATATCATTAATATAATACATTGGTGTGTGTAGACCGACCATGATAAAAGAGTATGGGGGGATAAACTCCACTAGGAAGGAAAAGGGAGGGGTAAGAGCCTAGGAAAGGGGATAAGCTAGAGGTATTATATCTAAGGGAATATTATATTATCATTCCTAAAGACTATGGTGAGGATAATTAATTTACCCTGAGCTCTTGTGGGAAAGAGCACGAATCCCAGGTGGAGAGAAGCGAACTCCTAGAGAGCGATGTTTCAATTGGGGAACATGCAAATATATGTGGGGAAATTATTATGTTTTCCCATATTTCTCCATTTCATGCACACACTCATCCATTCACGAAGGGATCCATCCTTTCCCAGTCACCAAGGTATTCACAAAGGAAACCATTGATTCCATCAGTCGAACATATACATGCCTCGCGCACACCTTCAACAGTGACCTCGTATGTTATTGTTAAGCACAATGCACTTGTACCTTGCTTGAGCCCATATTGTGCCTTACCTAAATGTTGTTTCTCCCAACAAAGTTCCTTGACTGAGTGTGGTTTCTTCCATTACTTGTTCCATACCCAAACAATTTTTTTTTCATCTCCCATAATTGATTGAATTAGGAGATGGACAAAAGAAGAAGGTTTTTAGGCCTCTGGATTGAAGAGACGGGTTGTCAAGCCCATGAGAAACTCCTTCCAGGTGAGAGGGTTTGTTGGGGAAATGATTTTTCCTCAAGAAGCCCAAATGCAGCTATAGTTCTCTGAGAATTCTTGTAGGACCTGTTGTTGAAGCCTGGGAAGGGAAAAGGGGCACACTTCTTGGGATGGGATAGGAATGTGGGTAATGATAGGTTGTAGGTTGTTAGTTTGAGTTGGCATCATGGAACTAAATCCTTCATGTTGACTATATAACTTCACATTTTCTCAGCCTAGCCTCGGAATCCCTTTACCCAGGTGGAGTTTAGTCCCATCTCAAGGGTGACCCACTGCTGAGAGTGATGAAAAATGTGGCCTAAGGCTGGGAGGATTGTGGAAGGTGTGCACACAGTTGGTGGTATTCTATAAAAATATAAGTATCAATTATGTTCTCAATTGCATGATGTGTATTTATACATGTATTTATAATTGTGGGCATTTCCTGTGTATCTTGCATGTATATGTTTACTGTTATTTCCACATAAATATGTATATTGGAAGAATGTATTTGTCTGTTCAAAGTTACATTTATACAGATGAAATTATTGTGATTTTTTAAGTGTCATGATCGAGTCTAGGTAGGTTGGGTATGTTACAATGTATTAGGTTATGCAAGTGTTTAAGTGTGGCATAGCCCAGCAGGTATAAGGTTGGGTGTGTGACAGAAATGTTGTTGTGTGAACTAATATATTTATCATGAAATATACATGAAAGGAGTTACATGAATCATGATAAGTGATATCAATTCGATGGTGAGAAAATCTCTCACAATGTATGGAGACCCTAGTTATTGGTTCACTAGTTATAATCTAACTACATGTGTGTGTGTGTGTGTGTGTGTGTGTGTGTGTGTGTGTGTGTGTGTGTGTTTATTCCTTTGTATAATTAATGGATACACTAGAAAATACAATGAATCATTGTGAGTGGAGTATTTACCCCATTGGGGGGTTTTACCACTATAATTATTAGTATTGAATCTATGTGGATTTCAATGTATCTATTAGTCTAGTTCAAGTATTTTATTCTACATTTTTGTATTTACAGTTTTAACAACAATTATGAGACCCAATGTTTTAGTTTATTCCATTTCCCATATACTTATGTGAAGGAAGAATGTAACATGTAGTAAACAAAGTGGACTTGTACTTACTGGTGTCATTATGCATCTTATTTCATTGAGTGAGAAATATTTTTGTCAGTAGACCTCAAAATTTCACATAATTCATGGGTGTTGTTCTTAAGAGGGCATAAATTATTTTTTACAAAGAGTTATGTAGCTTGGTGCATTGTGTGAAGTGTGCATCTGTAGGTTTCAAGGAGTGAAGTACAGATTATGGTTTTGTAGAAAATAACAACCTGTGGAGAAGAAAATATTAGGAATAAATCCCATGGTGAGTGTTGTTATTTTTTCTTGTTGAATGAATCTTCTCTACTAATATTTTTGCCAAGAAAACATTCTCAATAATGAAATCCTACTATTCCAAAGAAAATCTTCCTTCAACCTTGAATAGTGGAAGAAGTAGTATTCCAAAGAAAATCTTCCTTCAACCTTGAATAGTGGAAGAAGTAGTACCCCCTCTTCCCAAGATAAAGGGAGTTTCACTTAGAAGAATAATATTTCTCACGCTATAAAAATGATTGTTTTTCATCCAATATGTTAAAGAACTCAAGGACTTGATACAATTACAAATATATTATTTTAAGTTACAATAGCTAAAATGGAACTATGGTCCCTTTCCTTGAACAAACTAGGAATCATTTCAAGGGAGAAAATAGTGAGAAGGATGGAGCAGCCAAGGTCATTATTAGAGAGGATACATCTAACCATTAACATTTCTTAAATTCAGGATGACTAGTGAAAATTTTCACCTTTAGAAGATTTTTTTGTTTTTAGAGGATGCAATTAATATATAATTGTGTAGAACAATTATTTTTGACATATAATCAAAATTATAGATGGAGCATAGTGACAATCTTTTCCATCATCACTTTTTGTGTTTATATCCTTTAGAAACAAAATATTCTATAGTAAACGAGCAATGGAATTGCTTATCTTAATTGATCATCCAAATAGACAAACATTAGACTCACCTTAAAACGAACATGTTTCATTTTCTTGAAACTAATTCTTTGTAAAATAGGAGATAGAATCAAATTTAATCATGAATTATATAAGTTCATACTCAAAATCATTAACAAATATATAAATTTTTTTAAGATTCATTTTATAAACAAGTTAAAGTATGTTGGATTCATTTTATAAACAAGCTAAAGTATGTTGCATTAAAAAAAAAAAAATATATATATATATATATATATATATATATATATATATATATATGGTTTTTTGTTTATATTTAAGAAAAATATAGAGTAGAAAATATATATATATATATATATATATATATATATATATATAATTTTAGTGCAGATTTCATTTCATGGAAGTATTTATATAAAAAAAATTAACCTAAAATCTGTTACCAAGAAAAACCTTTTATGGAAGATTAGAAAACATGCATCAAAAATAGGGAAGGAAACACCTCTCGATGCAAGAGACTTGAAATTATAATTGCAATGTTTATATTATACTCATTGTGAGTTGAAGCTAATTATATTGACTCTGCACAAAGGACATCAAGAGTTGGTGAGACATAGTATAAGCTACTTATCAATACAGAAAATATGAAACTTTGTGTTACTCTAATGAAGGATTCAATAGTTGTAACTTAAACTTTTATTATTTTTTTGTGTGTCTTGCCCAAAAATCCAATTGCCCAAAAATCCAATTGTTATTTTATATATATATATGAAAATCATTGAGGCTACCTTGATTATTTTTAAATTATTAAACACCATTTTTCTATATTATAACAAGTTTTACAAGTTTTCCGTTAGCATTTTTGGGATAAACAATCATTATATTTGATAATAAAGAATTAGGAAATTGATATTGAAACATAGCATTATAACTCCCTGTATAGGATGCATATAAATATTTCAATACAATTTGATAAATAAATACTTTCAATACTCACATTTAATTATTCATGCTTGCACAACATGATAAGATAAGACAATTTTATTAATGTCCAATGATTAACAATAAAAATAGGTCAATGGGACTAAAAATGTACATCCAATGTAGATACAAAGTGGGGTTCAATGACAATTCCTATAAAAAAATATATCTAAGTAACTCACTAAAAGGAGAGGAACAAGGTACATAGAAAATGCATAAAAGCCCCAAAGAAATATGCAATACAAAAAAGAGATTAGGTCAAGTCACATTGGATCTAGATAATGATTTTAAGTGAGGGGGAAAATAAGTAAATTCATCAACCATGTCCTCTTCAAGTATGAAGGGTTTAGTACATAATTTGGTGATATCATTTGGATGAAGTAATAAATTTAATGATAAGATCCAAGATTTATCATCTAAGCGATAACAAATTCCAATAGAAGTTGAGCCTTGACATATTTTTTAACCTTAAAAAGAATATGGATAACATCACAATAAGGTTCAATATTATGTAGAAAACCCCTTTCACGCTCAACCAAATAGAATTATAATGGGTAAATTCGACCTCCATTTCCCATGAATGAATGAATCCTAGGAAAAGAATGACCCCGCTACCCTGAATCAAGAAATCCAAGGAAAAAGTTGTCCTCCATTGTAGATAATGGACCAAATCTGGTGAATATCAGGTAGTAAAATGAAAAAAAAGAGGGTAAAGTGGATACATTTAGGAATGTTGGGCTTATATATGTTGGCAATTAAAGTATTCGACATCATATAATATATGAATTTAGGGATAAATTATGTGAAACATTATAATAGAAAAAATTCACTGAAAGAGTTTTTAATGGTGTTAATTTATCCCATGGAGAAAATTTTACCCCTAATTTTTTCCCTTCACACAACTACTTATATGTACCTTTTATGCTAAATATTCTCTCAGAGAACTGCCTATCCTTTGCATGTCATGTACTCTCTTAGTAACATGTGCATCACACAACAATTGGGAGTTGCATTTCCAACATTATCACTATAACAAACATTTGTTTTGAATACAACATCATAACAGACTCTTGCTAGACTTCCTTCATAAAAAATATTCGTGTATGAGACTAGAATGATTTTAGGGGATAAATTTTTCTCATGGGCTAATTTTCCACGGTTTTTTCAAAAAAGAGATTCACTATTTTAAAAATGATTCGCCCAAATTCTATAGCATAAAATTATTTTACCTTAAAAATCGCAAAAAATATATAAAAACTATATAAAATCCTTAGAAATTTGAATATTTTTACAAAAATATCACCGAACATTTATAGTTGGCATATGAAGGATTAGTAAGATTCTCTAAGGTTTCTACATTTTAAAATAAATTTCCATCGTTAAAATCATCCCTGGTACTACTACTATGAGTTAAGGACCACTCTTTAAAAACTGGTCCTTATTAATGGATGAAGATGCTAACAAGTTAACAATATGAAGATGCTAACAATATGCTAACAATATGCTAATAGTATTCTAACAAGATGCTAAATAATTCTAACAAGTTGGGAGCATGAAGATGCTAAATAATTCTAACAAGTTGGGAGCATGAAGATGCTATGTGGGAAGAATACCCGCATCTTTTTGAATATTTTTGAAAATATTGGTGTTAAAGGTATATATGTGTTGCACTGAGGGTAGTGAAAAAATAAGGGGAGGGGATTGCAATACCCAAAGCATGAGCCCCATTTGAATTGTAAATATGTTTTATAGGTTGTTGAGCCAAGTGATTATAAACTAGGAGGCTTATCTGATGCTTAGGCGAGAGAACCTATATGTTAAAGGCCAATGAGCCTAATTTTGTATATGTAAACACTCATATCATTAATATAATACATCGTTCGTGTAGACCGACCATGATAAAAGAGTATGTGGGGATAAACTCCACTAGGAAGGGAAAGGGAGGGGATAAGAGCTTAGGAAAGTGGCTAAGCTAGAGGGCTTATCTCTAAGGGAATATTATATTATTATTCTTAAAGACTATGGTGAGGATAATTAATTTACCCTAAGTTCTTGTGAGAAAGAGCATGAATCCCAAGTGGAGAGAAGAAAACTCATGAAGAGCCATGTGTCAATCGGGGCACATGCAAATATATGTAGGGAAATTAGTCAGTTTTCCCATCTTTCCCCATTTCACGCACACACTCAATCATTCACAGAGGGATCCATCCTTCCTCATTCACCAAGGAATTCATGAAGGTACCCAATGACTCTGTCATTCGAAACTCTCCATTCCCCGCACACACCTTGAGGAGTGACCATGTACGTTCCCGTTAAGTACAACACACGTGTACTATGCCTGAGCCCATATTGTGCCTTACCTAAATGTTTTTGTTGCCAATGCAGTTCCTTGACTGAGCATAGTTGTTGTCATTACATGTTCCATACCCAAAATTTATTGTTGTCATATCCCATACTTGATTGACTTAGGAGCTGGATAGAAGAAGCAGGTTGTCAGTCCTATGGATTAAAGAGGCGGGTTGTTAGTCCCATGAGAAACTCTCTCTAGGTGACAAAGTTTGTTGGGGAAGTGAATTTTCCTGAGGAATCCCAACTGCAGCTATAGTGCTCTAAGAATTCATGTTTGTCCTGTTGTTGAGGCCCTGGAAGGAAAGTGGGGCAGCCGAAGGACTATTGAGAAGATAAGGGGCACACTTCCTAGGGTGGGACAAGCATGTGGGGAATGAGAGGTTGTAGGCTGTTAGTTTGATTTGGCATCCTAGAACGAAATCCTTCCTGTTGACTATGTAAATTCATGTTGTCTCGGCTTAGCCTAAAAATCCCTTTACCTGAATGGAGTTTAGTCCCATCTAGGGGGTGACCCACTGTTGAGAGTGATGAACAACGTGGTCTAAGTCTGGGAGGACCATGGAAGGTATGCATGCAGTTGGTGGTCTTCTATAAAAATACAAGTATCAATTATGTGCTCAATTGCATGATGTGTATCTATACATGTCTTTATAATGGTGGAAATTGCCTCTGTATGTTGCATGTATATGTTTATTGTTATTTCAACATAAATATGTATATTGGCATAATGTATTTGTCTATTCAAAGTTACATTTATAAAGATGGAATTATTTTAAGTTTTTAAGTGGCATGACCCAGTCTGCGTAGGCTTCGTATGTTACAATGTATTAAGTTCTGCAAGAGTTTAAGTGTGGCATAGCTCAATAGGTATAAGGATGGGTGTGTGAAAGAAATATTGCAGTGTGAACTAATATATTTATCATTAAATATACATGCAAGAATTTGAATGAATCATGATAAGTGATAACAGTTCGATGGTGAGAAAATCTCTCACAATGTATGGAGACCCTAGTTATTGTTGCACTAGTTATAATCTAACTACGTGTGTGTGTGTGTGTGTGTGTGTGTGTGTGTGTGTGTGTGTGTTTATTCCTTTTTATAATTAATGGATACACTTGAAAATGCAATGCATCATTGTGGGTGGAGTATTTACCCCATCGGGGGGTCTTACCACTATAATTATTATTATCAAATCTATGTGGATGTCGATGTATCTATTAGGCTAGTTCAAGTATTTTATTCTACAATTTTTTATTTACAGATTTAACAACAATTAGGAGACCCAATGTTTTAGATTATTCCATTTCTCATATACTTATGTGAATGAAGAGTGTAACATGTAGTAAAAAAAAGTGCACTTGTGCTCACTGGTGTCATTGTGCATCTTATTTCATTGAGTGAGAAATATGATTGTCAGTAGACCTCAAAATTTCACATAATTCATGTGTCTTGTTCTTAAGAGGGCATAATTTTGTTTTTTACAAAGAGTTGTGTAGCTTGATGCATTTTGTGAAATGTGCACCTATAGGTTACAAAGACTGAAGTGGAGATCATGGTTTTGTAGAAAGAAAAAAAACCTACGAAGAAGAAAATATCATGAATACATCATATGGTGAGTGTTGTTATTTTTTCTTGTTGAATGAATCTTCTTTACTAATATTTGTGCAAAGAAACATTCTCAATAATTAAAGCCTGATATTCCAAAGAAAATCCTCCTTCAACCTTGAATAGTGGAAGAAGTAGTACCCCCTCTTCCCAATATAAAGGGAGTTTCACTTAGAAGAATAATATTTCTCACACTATAAAAATGATGGTTTTTCATCCAATATGTTAAAGAACTCAAGGACTTGATACAACTACAAATATATTATTTTAAGTTACAATAGATAAAATGGAATTGTGGTCCCTTTCCTTGAACAAACTAGGAAGCGGTTCAAGGGAGAAAACAGTGACAAGGATGGAGCATCCAAGGTCATTATTAAAGAGGATACATCTAACCATTAACATTTCTTAAATTCAGAATGACTTGTGGCAATTTTCACTTGTAGAGGATTTTTTGTTTTTAGAGGATGTAATTAATATATAATTATGTGGAACAATTCATTTTTACATATAATCAAAATCATAGATGGAGCATAGCGGCAATCCTTTCCATCATCACTTTTTGTGTTTATATCCTTTAGAAACAAAATATGCTATAGTAAAGAAGCAATGGAATTTCTTATCTTCAATGATCATCCCAATAGACGAACATTCGACTCACCTTAAAATTAACATGTTTCATTTTCTTGACACTAATGCTTTGTAAAATAGGAGATAGAATCAAGTTTAAGCATGAAATATATAAGTTCAAACTCGAAATCATTAACAAGTCCAATATTTTTTTTTAAGATTAATTTTATAAACAAGTTAAGGTATGTTGCATTTTTCCAAAAAAAAATATAAGGTTCTTTATTTGTATTTAAGAAAAAAGATAGAGTAGGAAGAATATATATATATATATATATATATATATATATACTCTATCTCGTCGAAAGTATCAAGAGACGTACTCATCGTAAATCTGATTCAAATTCGATTATTGCTCCTCTAATGGGACCTTGTGGGTTCCTTGTTTTTGAATTTCTAAGAGGGTGACAAATTATTTGAAACTTTCCACCATTCACGATATTTTCTTATTTTATCTTGGTAAACTGAGTTCATGTGAATTCCATATATAGAAGACACTTCTCCCTTTCCAACCATTTAGTGAATTACTTACAAAGGGTGTATGAAATATGGATTTTCATAATTTGAGTGTGTGTCTCCCTCTACCTGCAACATTAGCAGTCGCTAGTTGTGCAGGCTAAGGAGGAAAAACAACTGGAAATTTGGATTTGTTGTGTGGATGGGAAACCGGAGAGATAGTTAGCCCATTGTTGTGTGTTTCATATTTGGCCTAGGACATGTCCTTATGGATTCATAGCCCTGGATTGGGGGTGACCTATTGTTGAGAGTAAAAGAACAACAATGTCTATGGTTGGGAGGATCGTCCTTAGTTTGCAACCAGTTGTTGAATATTTACTTGAAAATATAAGTGCTCTTTGTCATGTATTTTTTGTATAATGTATATTCCATTATGGATTTAATTATCTTTGAGATATGTATTTATAATGTGCATGTTCGCTGGTCATTTGTTGTGCATGACACATAGTTTATTTATTTTATGTTGTAGTATGGATCTTGATTAATGCATGTGGGTCTTTCATGCTTGATTTCAGAATAAATGTTATTAGAATTTGAGATCAGTTTAGAGGCTAGGTTTTGGAATAGTATGTCCAGCCTGTGGGTGGCTGGGTACGTTACATATTGGTATCGTTCCCAGCCTGTGGGTGGTTGGGTACATTACAACAGATGGGTTGAATCCGCTCAATGAATATGGTGTATTTTTTGGCCTCAGACTGAACATGGGAATATTCTTCCTGTGTGGTTGAAAGAGGTAGTGCAACATCAATGGGACCCAAGGGTTGGAATCCCATCCTCACCTGAAATGGGCTATGGTCAGTGGAGCTATGGAGAGCCCTATTGTAGTTGTGTTGAACATAGGGAAGGCTCTCATCCCATGTACGTGGATGCTTAGATTTATACATGTGTAGGATGTGCACAATCATTTAATTGACGATCTCTTTTTGGCCATCAGTGTTTGGGTGGAAGGTAGTGGATTTAGTGAGCTTGTTGTCCAATAATGACCAGAGACTCAACCAAAATGTGTTGCGGAACATGTTGTCTCGATCTTAGATGATGGTCTATGGTATCCCAAAATGGACCCACACCCATTCGAAGAAGAGAATGATAGTATCTTCTGCTATGATTCTCTTCTTGCAGGTTATGAGAATGACCATCTTTGAAAACTGATCAACCACCAAAAATACACAATCATTTCCTTCCTTGGTGGACAGAAGGCCAAAAATGTAATCCATAGAGATGGATTCACAAGGCCTCTCGGGAATAGGAAGAGGGGTGTATAATACTTTCTTCTTGATGGATGTCTTGGCAACGACAGAGGCAGTGCAAGATCTGGTATACTTTATGATGTCCTGTCGAAGTTTTGGATGATAAAAGTATTTGTGTAGAACAACCACAGTTTTCTCCATGCCAAAATGTCCTGCCATCCGACTGTAGTGAGCCTCCAAAATCATATTTTCATGCTCATTTGCGGGAACAGAGAGGTGGCCCAGATGGCATAAAATTCCATCCTGAATGTGAAAATCAATGATGTTCTCTCATGTACCCAAGATTTGATAGTTGGTGGTGAAGTCAGGGTCGCGTTGATAAAGTTGGGGCCACACATATGCCTCATTCCAATGGGAATGGACCAAGGTGGTGAGTGCAGTAATGGGAGGTCGAATGAGGCAGTCAATGACACAATTTGTGATCCCTATCTTATACTTGATGTTGAGATGGAACTGTTGCAGGTATGTGTACCACTTTTGATGGTGGTCATTTTGCAACTTCCCATGTGTCTGTATGAACTGCAAAGGATTTTGATCGGTGTGGATGATTGTATCCTTTAGTAAAATTTAATATTTTCATTAATGACAGGATTTCATAATGGAATACATTTCCTTATAATAGGTGGGGAATTTCCAGATGATATCTGAGACTGTCTCACTATGGTATGTTATTGGATGATCGTTCCAAGTGAGAATTGTTCCTACAACATAGTCGGAGGCATCAGTCTCAATCTCAAATGGTTTTTGCAGATCGAGTAAGGAGAGTACTAGAGTTGAGCACAAGCGATACTTCATATCATCAAATTATCATTGTTGTGCCTTCCCCCATGCGAACTTTTCCTTTCCCATACCCTTGGTCACTTGGCTGAGGGCCCATGCAATATGGGAGAATCCCAACATGAACCTTCAGTAGAAGTTGGCAAGTCCCAAGAAGCTTTGAAGCTTGGTTACTGTGGTCGGGGCTAGCCAGTCACATATGACTTAGATATTAGCTGGATCCACATGTACCCCATTCTCATCAATGATGTATCCCAAGTATTGAACCCTAGTCATGCCAAAGGATCATTTTTCCAGGTTGGCATATATCTTGTGTTGCTGCAAAGTGCTCGAAACCTACTAGATATACATCATGTTCTCCTCCCAAACTCTGTTGAATATGAGGACGTCATCCATACACACCACCACAAAATAGTTGGTGAAGGGTCTCAATACATCATCCATCAAACTCATGAAATTTTTTGGTGGATTTGTTAAGCCAAAGGGCATGAGAAACCATTCAAAGAGACCTTCTCTAGATTTGAAATTTGTCTTCCATACATCAGTCGGTTCGATGGGAACCTAGTGGTAGCTAGACTTTAGTTCAATCTTGTTGAATAAGTTTTCCACCTTGAGTTGCTCAAGAAGGTCATCAATTCAGGGAATTGGGTACCAGTTCCTGACTGTGATTTTTTTTAATGCTCTGTAATCAATGCAGAGCTGCCAGGTATCGTCTTTCTTCTGCACAAGTACAATTGGGTTTCTGCGAGGAGAGGGGTTGGGTCAGATGTTCCCATTTTGAAGCACCTCTTGGATCCGGTGATTGATTTCATCATTTTACATGAGTGAGAAATGATAGACTAGTCCATTAGGAAGAGGTGCATTGGGGGTTAGATCAATTGAATGCTTGACTCGGTAGGGAATCGGTATCCTGGTGTGTGAGGAGAAGATGTCTTTATAGTCTTCCATGATCTCGTCCACTTGTTTTTTCCTTAAAGAGAGAGTTTTTGTAGAGGTCACGGATGTGGGGGTGACCTTATTCTCGCTATGAGAATGGATCACAAAGAAGATGAACTACCCAATCTGTGAAATGACCTTACTGCATTACTTAACAAAGATTAAAGAAATAGCGGTAGGCGGTGCTACCTCCAGTATCCTGTACAATTGTCTACCCAAAGTAATAATAACACTACGGGGTGTAGACTCATACACAACATGTCACTTCCACAAATATGAATGGCCTAAAAGAACATCACAAACTTCAATGGAAGCAATATCACACAATACCTCATCTTTGAAGGGCTTGATGTCGTAGGGAAGACAACATTGTTGTCTAACGTGAATATCTCTTCCTTGATGAAGCCAGGTGATAGTGTAGGGTTGCGGGTGTAGTGGCATCAGCAGGTCCAGTCGCTTGATGACCTCTGCTAATATTAGGTTCTTCTAATTGCCACTATCGATAATGAAATGAAGCGGAGCCCCCTTTACCCACATCTATGAGTGAAAGAGGTGTTCCCCTCCCTTTGGTTCATCTAGTTTGCTTGGCTGGACTTTGGTGGTAGTGATAGTGGCACTGGGTTCAACATCGATAATTTGATTCCCTCTTTTTGTATTTGATTCGGAGTCAGAATATGCCTCTGACTTGGAAGCTTTTAGCTCAGCCACCAGTGACTTCTTGGAGTGACATTCTTCAGTGTTGTGCCAAGGGATTTTATGGTATTCATAGCAATTTCATGTGTCCTTCTTCGACTTCTCATTACCCATCTTGGGTTTAGGCTTGGACTAGTTGTCCTGAGAGTGGCCATATTTGCTCTGTCCATTTTTTTGTCGGTTGGGGTTGCCTTTTCCCTGATTTGGTTGTGAGGAGTTTGCATATCAAAACTCTCACCTCTTCTGCCTAAATTTATGCTCAATATTGACAAGATATCTATAATCCACACCTAATGATGTGATGTCCAGAAACTCCATTTTTGTTTGAATGTATCTATACAGAAAACTATGGTATTTGAGAACTAGATGTCATTCAGAGTCTTTGATACCCAATTTCGTGTGTAGGGTATGGAAAATATTAGCGAAATATGGTATTTTCTGGTCCCTTTCCTAATGCAGCGTGGTCCATCTTGTGCACTGGTCCTCGTAGCTTCCAACATGGTAGTATTGTTCTTTAATGGAATCCCTGAAGGAATATCACAAATATTTTAGATTCCTCTTTGGCCCTTTGCTCAAGGTAAGTATCTCACCATTCCTTAACATGGGGAAGAGCCTTGAGGAGTGCAAAAGTAATTGTTTCCCTATCAAAAAAATTGTGGACCGAAAAATACCCCTCGTGCAAATTTAACCACTTATCTATAAGATCTGCATCTATGAGTCCTTCAAATAATGGAATATAAAAATTTACATGTACCTTGACGGGGATTGCGTGGTCGCTTGAAGAATATGTGTCTCTTGTAGCCAGTCGTCGAAGGATCTATGCAAAGTTGTCCATCATATTGTTCCTTTGTCGTGCAAGGGCTTCATCGAGCAACAGTTTAAAAGGATCTCATGGTCCATCATATTTCTTCTCGTCCCCCATGAGATTTTTTTGGGCTCAACGCAACCGATCTTGCAAATTCTCGACTGGTTTGAGTCCCGACTTCTTGTACCCAGATCTTTTCAGGGACATGCATAAAGAAAAACAATGAAGAGAAGATCGCTCTAATACCACTGATCCATATTCATGAGAGGAACGAAATGAATAACAAATTTGATACAATAACATAGAGATACGGAGAACAACAATAGATATTTAGTGAATAATAACTTCTATTGAATAAAGAAAATAGGCTAAAATTGTAAAACTGCAAAACTGAAAACAACTTGCTCGAATGGTGGTATCTACCTCTAAGAAGAGATGTGGCTGCTACGCGCATTTGTCTTAGTAGAATGATTACAATGAGGCTCCAGAGGCCTTTTTAACATTACTTATGAATGCCAAAACCCTATACATCCAAAAACCTAATGCTAGGAGATGAAACACCAAAATTTATGTGGGTCCCAATGGGTAAGTTGGTACCTCAACTTCTCGGGGTCTTAACTTTTTCATATGACCTCCATTTTAGGCATGTGATAGCCCATTGGAAATATCTTTTTGAGAACTGCACATTGTGTCATCAAACTCTAACTTTGTCTAGAGTTTGATAGTGGCAAGCCAAAAAAACATTGTTTAGGGCCCCAAAATGACCCTATAAGCACACAAAGATGTACTAACATGAAAACTTCTAAAATAAGCTAGTTGGAATAGGTGGGTGGCCACCAATATCCACCTGGATGTTTTGTAGGGCTTCAAGACAGTGCCAGAAGTGTAGAACTCACAATTACAAAGAAATGGCATCATTACAAAGAAACGTGTTGAACTAAAAATTGTCAAAATGATCGAGTTGTAA
This sequence comes from Picea sitchensis, assembly GCA_010110895.2. Taxonomy (NCBI): domain Eukaryota; kingdom Viridiplantae; phylum Streptophyta; class Pinopsida; order Pinales; family Pinaceae; genus Picea; species Picea sitchensis. Next base: position 118,573 of record SNQJ01S0005961.1, on the reverse strand, counting down.
TAGGTGGGTGGCCACCAATATCCACCTAGATCAACTTTCTACTTAACAATATCTCCAGTCTCTTATTTGGGTATTCAATTACACCATTATCCCTCTTATATACGACAACCACATAGCCAATTTAACACAAATGTTATAGATAAGATCAATTTAATAAGAAAAAAAAAACAACATTAACCATGGGAATTACTTTGAATATGTGCTTCTTCATGAGTTATTTTTGGCTACATAACAACAACCTCCACTTAGTTCTCTCTCTCCTTTCAACCTACATATACATGCTATGCACAATGCACCATGTAGAAACCTTATGTGTAAAAAAATCATGTTTCCCTCTTAAGACCATCACACATGCATTCTAGGAAACTTTCATGTCCATAAATAAGCATATTTTTGACTCGTCAAATCAAGGTGCACAATAAAACCACCAAGCAAACCTCGATGTATTTTTTACTAGATTTTTCACCCCGTCTTCATATAATTGTAGGGGTGGTGGTATAGTCTGAAAGGTTCAATGTCATACCAGTTGTTAAAAATGTAGATTAAACCTTGCATGATAAAATACCTAAACTAACCCCAAGAGATAAATGAACATGTACATAGATTCAATGCTTAGATTTATGGTGCTAAAAACATGCACTCTCAATGATGCATTGTATTCTTATACTTATGAATGATACAAAGGACTTTATATAGAGAATGCGACTATAACCTATAAAACTATAAATATAGTTTTCACACATTGTGATAGATTTTCTTACTATCAAAGAAGATATTATTTATCCTCATGCATGCAACTCATTAGATGTAACTTTAATGTAAATAGAATCTCAAACCACTAGAATTCATTAATTAACCAATAACCTTACAACATACATTCATATCAAAGTAGATATTATTTATCCTCATGCATGCAACTCCTTAGATGTAACTTTAATGTAAATATAATCTCAAACCACTAGGATTCATTAATTAAACAATAACCTTATAAGATGCATTCATATTAAGAGTCTTAAAATTACTCAAAAGTTAAGCATGATATCTCATAGTGATAGAGGGTTGGGGTATTTTAATATAAGTATAGATATAGGCATTCAAAGGTATAATTTAATTTAGCTATGAACATAACCATAGATATCTTTGAATAGAGAAAAGAGGAAACTCAAAAAATAATAAAGTTTTTAAAATTTTAAAAAATATGATAAATATTAATGAAGGCATGATATTTCATAGTGATAGGGGTGAGGGGTATTTTAATATAAATATAGATATAAGCATTTCAAGAGTGTATTTTAATTTAACTATAAACATAACCATAAATATTTTTTAATAAAGAGAAGTAAACTCAAGACAACCTAAGTTCTCTTTTACATGAAAAATAATAAAAAAAAAAAAAATTTAAAAAAATATATATATGATGATGAATTTTAATGTAGGAAAAGTCTATAAATATTAGAAATCACATCTTCAAAGTAAAATTAAAAAGAATATGAAAAATAAATTAAAATACTTAAATGAAAATTTAGTGAACTATATTTTAATTGTTGTATGGTGGCAATGTCTATGGGAATTTACTCATCTTATGGTGGATTTGTTTGCCTACTTGTGTTTGTGGACCATTTATATATATATATATATATATATATGATTAGGATTATTATTATATTTTTTTGTGTCATAAGTCATGAGTAGGGTAATATTAGAGAAAATTTATTAAGTTTTCTTTAATATTATCTCCATCCTCACCCTCATAAGATAGGGTAATATTAGAAAAAAATTATTATATGAGAGTCAGGTTAGGGTAATAATATTAGAGAAAGCTTAGTTTTCTCTAATATTATCCTATTAGATTTTCTTTAATATTACTCCATTATATTTTCTCTAATATTATCCCATTAAAATTGATTGAGAATTGATAAAATCAAGAGTAAAAATAATATTAGAGAAAACATTCATCTAATGAGGACATCCTAGATAGTGGCAACTTTGTTGAAAATTTGTCATATGGTAACATTGTTTATGTGGATATTTGTTTAGACCTTATCTTACCATTTTAGATTTGTGCTATATATCCATTGAAAATTTGTGGTATGGTGGCATTGTATATGTAGATATTTCGTTTGCACCTTATCTTACCATTCTCCATTGAAAATTTGTGATACGGTGGTATTATCCAATTAGATTGCTTCCTACACGGCACAACGATACAATGGACAACTAATTTGACAACTTAAATTGTTCGATGGAAAATGATTCACAGCTGCACCACAAATAATTCACAACATGAATGAATTAAAGGTATTCTCGGATATCAAATATTCTATCTAGTCGAAAGTATCAACAGACGTCCTCATCGTAAATCTGATTCAAATTCAATTATTGCTCCTCTTATGCGACCTTGTGGGTTCCTTGTTCTTGAATTTCTCAGAGGGTGACAAATTATTTGAAACTTGCCACCATTCACGATATTTTCTTATTTTATCCGGCTAAACTGAGCTCATGTGAATTCCATATATATCAGACACTTCTTCCTTTCCAATCATTCAGTGCACTACTTACAAAGGCTGTATGCAATATGGCTTTTCATAATTTGAGTGTGTCTCTCCCTCTGCCTGCAACATCTTCCACAGCAGCTATTCTTTGTATATTCTTCTCTTTCTTCTTCATATGGTTCTCGCACAATAGAAGGAACCTCCAGGACCCTATGCATTGCCCATCATCGGAAACCTCCACCAATTAGTACTCCCTGCTCACCGTACTTTTAAAAGCCTTGCTGACAAATATGGTCCCATTTTCTTTCTCCGCTTGGGTTCTGTCCCTACAGTAGTAGTTTCTTCTGAGATAGCCAAACAGCTTCTCAAAAATCATGATTTGATCTTTGCCAGCCGACCTCCAAGAGCAGCTGGGAGATTAATATTTTTCAACTTTGAAGATGTGATCTTCGCTCCTTATGGAGATCATTGGAAGCAAATGAGAAAAATATGTGTGTTAGAACTGTTGACTGCCAAGAATCGAGTCCTTCAAGCACGTGAGAGAGGAAGAGGTGTCTGCCATGATCCGTTCAGTTTGGGAGGAGAGTGAGAACGGAAGAATGGGCGTGAATGTGAGCAAGGCGATCTCTACTCTCACCTCCAATATAGTTTGGCGAATACTAGCGAACAGGAAATTTTCTGACGATGATTTGGGTGGTGATTTCAAAGGGTTTAAGGACCTGTTGGTAGAGTTGACAGCTAGGGTTGGAGACTCCATTCCGTATTTGGATTGGCTTGATTTGCAAGGTATCAATCGGTGCATGAAGAAGATCCATAAAACATTCGACGAATTCGCAGAGAAAATAATAGATGACCATGTTAATGTTAATCATCTCATGGCCCCGGCTTCGAATGGCCAGAAAAGGGCAGATGCAGAGCCTCATGTTCAAGACTTCCTCGATGTACTGCTCCACATGGTTGTATGGCCCTTCTTCTTGTATGGCCCTTGGCCCTCTGCCATTCTATATTATTTATGATCCTCAATCTTAAACTTCATTCAATCATCATTGTCCATTAATTGGATTTGAATTTGTGCAGGACATGTTCGCGGCTGGGTTGGAGACGACATCAACTACGTTAGAATGGGCAATGAGTGAGCTGCTCGGACATCCCCATGTAATGAAGAGATTGCAGGACGAAATCGAGTCGATAGTTGGCCATCATGGTAAAGTAAAGGAGTCGAATCTGGCAACCATGAAATACCTCCACTGTGTGGTGAAAGAGACTCTGCGACTATACCCAACGGCGCCGCTAACGGTTCCTCATGAATCTGTAGAGGCTGTGACAATAGCAGGATATTACATACCTAAGAAAACAACGGTAATGGTAATGTATGGGCTATAGGAAGGGATCCCAACGTGTGGGGGGCATATGCTTCCAAATTCAAGCGGGAGAGATTCATGGAATACGAACAAATCAATTTAACAGATCAATCAGACTTCAGTATGAAACCGTTCGGGGCAGGAAGGAGAGGATGCCCAGGGGCTTCCATGGCTATTCCTACTATTGAACTTGCATTGGCTCAGTTGTTGCACACTTTTGATTGGAGAGTTGAAGATGATCCGTCCCAATTGGATATGAAGGAAGTGTGTGGAGTGACGATTCCAAGGAAAGTTCCGCTCTGTGCCAAGATTGAGGGTCAGCTTGTCGGAGGAGACAAGGCACTGGTTCTCTTTATTTGCAGTAGTTTTCCCATTATATAGTAGTTTTCCCACTATATAGCGCATGAATTTACGCTCTCTGATTCTGTACATCTAACCTCTCTGATTTGTGTTATTTCTATAACCTGCTGGCTAGCATGCATAGAATCAGAGAGCGTTAAAACATCTCTTTTTCTCCGTCCGAGAGATATATGCATGCTAGCCAGCAGGTTATAGAAATAACACAAATCCCCAAACAACTATAGATATACTCTGGATGGATTCTATTCACTCTATTTTTAAATTCTAATGATCTATACCTAAGCCACAAGCCATGGCTCTCCTATGGCTGTCGCATTCCCATGAAACCCTAGTGCTGTAGTGTAGTAGAAGAGAATGGAAACGGTGAATGCCACCTGAAAAAAAACTGTTTGTTGTCATTTTTCTTAAGTCGTTGTCATGCTTGCATGATGACGGGATTACACAGACAGTTTACACTCGCCGTTTTTTATATGCTTGGCTACGAGTTGTTCCCTCGCCTTCCTGACGTCGGGCATAGCTACGTGTGTCAGTGGAAAGTCACGGGACGACAGTGGAAAGCATAAAATCGATCATGCAGATGCTATTGAGTCGGAGCAGTAAGAAGAGCATATTGTGGCTACTGAAGCGATCCTAATAAAATCCTACACCCCACTCACTTATATATCACTCGAGATCGCGGACCTTAGGCCTTTTATTTTTACTTTTCTTTATTGAGCTTCACACCTGCATTGATATCTTTAAATGAGTATGAGCTTCACACCTGCATTGATATTTTTACTTTTCTTTATTGAGCTTCACACCTTTCTCGAACCTAATTCTACTGTCGGACCTTATAAATGGACACAGAGTAATAGGTAAGCGATAACCCTGAACGGTAAGCGATTAATAGAGATTAAGGGCTTTGGAGACATCGCTGATGAATGTGTCCAAGGATATTAGAATGCGCATCTCAATGAGTGTTAGAATGTGCATCTCCATCTTTTGGATATACTGTCTTGACCATCCATTCTACCAAACACATCCTCTGCTTTACATAAACCCTGTGTCAATCGATTTCAGTTCCCAAGCATGTATTTTTGTATTTTTATCATCTTTTGGAAAATTGTAACAACAATTATATTTATCATCACTGAGCCATCCAAAAATTTTGCACTCTGCCATTTCATTTATAACTCTCTCTAATTTGAAATTTAAAATTGAGTTGAATTTATTTTTAAACAATATAAATAAATTTTAATAATAATTACGATTGTACACCTATTGATAATGTGCACATTTAATAAGTTTTTAGTGCTTAATCAGTTTTGTATGAACAAGATTAAATATTGATGGAATATTCTTAGTAGTCCCAATAAATCAATGGTCGTGATTTCAAACACTAATTTCCTCACTATTATAAAGACATCCATTTACATGTTTATTTTTTTACTTTTACTTTATCATATTTAAAATTTACTATAGTGGCTAGCTGATTGCCACATCTGAGTGATTAACAAAGATTAAGGTTTTGTTACAAAGTGAAGAGATGTAAATGTGGAATGCAACCATTTAATATTTACCAATTTACCTATATGAATAGAGTAAATGCATTTCATTTTATGACCGTGTTTCATTTTCTGGGCCATATGGAGACGTGAGTTTCATATGGTCATCTTCCAATTCACTAGTTTAACTCTGCTATTTCTTCATAATAACGATTCTTTGTGGAACAGTCTCTGTGAGCAAGAAGATACAGTGATATTTCATTTTCTGGGCCATATGGAGGCGTGTGTTTCATATGAGCATCTTCCGGTTCTCTTGTTCTTACTGAAGTAAGAGAAGCATAAGCCTCAGATTCTATAGAATCTATTTGTTCCCAATCAAATCCTAGACAAGTTTGAACCAATGGAATACTTGTGTCACTCATTACTTGGATTCGTTCACCATCTTCGTACGAACTA
>SNQJ01S0005961.1:98085-112410 GCA_010110895.2 Picea sitchensis | reverse complement strand
ACACACATATTTTTCTCATTTGCTTCCAATGATCTCCATAAGGGCCGAAGATCACATCTTCAAAGTTGAAAAATATTAATCTCCCGGCGGCTCGCGGCTCTTGGAGGTCGGCTGGCAAAGATCAAATCATGATTTTTGAGAAACTGTTTGGCTATCTGAAAAGAAGAAACTACGACTGTAGGGACAGAGCCAAGCGGAGAAAGAAAATGGGACCATATTTGTCAGCAAGGCTTTTAAAAGTACGGTGAGCAGGGAGTACCAATTGGTGGAGGTTTTCGATGATGGGCAATGCATAGGGTCCTGGAGGCAATCTGGCACGAATCCTTCTATTGTGCGAGAACCATATGAAGAAGACAGAGAAGAAAATACAAAGAATAGCTGCTGTGGAAGATGTTGCAGGCAGAGGGAGAGACACACTCAAATTATGAAAAGCCATATTGCATACAGCCTTTGTAAGTAGTGCACTCACATATATATATGGAAAGGAAGAAGTGTCTGATATATATGGAATTCACATGAGCTCAGTTTAGCCGGATAAAATAAGAAATTATCGTGAATGGTGGCAAGTTTCAAATAATTTGTCACCCTCTCAGAAATTCAAGAACAAGGAACCCACAAGGTCGCATAAGAGGAGCAATAATTGAATTTGAATCAGATTTACGATGAGGACGTCTGTTGATACTTTCGACTAGATAGAATATTTGATATCCGAGAATTCCTTTAATTAATTCATGTTGTGAATTATTTGTGGTGCAGCTGTGAATCATTTTCCATCGAACAATTTAAGTTGTCAAATTAGTTGTCCATTTTACCGTTGTGCCGTGTAAGAAGCAATCTAATTGGACAATGGTAAGATAAGGTGTAAACGAAATATCCACATAGACAATGCCACCATACCACAAATTTTCAATGGACATATACCACAAATCCAAAATGGTAAGATAAGGTCTAAACAAATATCCACACAGACAATGTCACCATATGACAAATTTTCAACAAAGTGGACACGATGTCCTCATTAGTTTTCTCTAATATTACTTTGACCTTACCCCTCTTCAATCCATTTTAATGAGGTAATATTAAAGAAAATAGAGTGGAGTAATATTAAATAAATTTTAATAAAATAATATTAAAGAAAACTAATTTTTTTCTAATATTATTATCTCATCCTCACTCTCATATAATAAATTTTTTCTAATATTATCCAACCTTATATATAATAAAATGGTCCCACAAATAAGAAAACACATCCACGATAAGATGAGGAGTAAATTTACAAAGACAATGCCACCATACAACAATTAAAATATAATTCACTAAATTTTCATTTAAGTATTCATGTATTTTAATTTATTTTTCATACCCTTTTTAATTTTACTTTGAAGATGTGATTCCTAATATTTATCGACTTTTCCTCCACTAATATTCAATTTTTTTTTAAATTTAAAAAACTTTATTATTTTTCATGTAAAAGAAAACTTAGGTTGTCTTGAGTTTCCTTCTTTCTATATTCAAAAATATCTATGGTTTTGTTTATAGTTAAATTAAAATACACCCTTGAAATGTCTTTATCTATACTTATATTAAAATACCCGTCACCCCTATCACTATGAAATATCATGCCTTCATTAATATTTATCATATTTTTTTTAATTTAAAAAACCTTATTATTTTTCTTGTACAAGAGAGCTTAGGTTGTCTTGAGTTTCCTCTTTTCTCTATTCAAAGATATCTATGGTTATGTTCATAGCTAAATTAAAATACACCTTTGAATACCTATATCTATAGTTATATTAAAATACCCCAACCCTCTATCAGTATGAAATATCATGCTTAACTTTTGAGTAATTTTAAGACTCTTAATATGAATGCATCTTATAAGGTTATTGTTTAATTAATGAATCCTAGTGGTTTGAGATTATATTTACATTAAAGTTCCATCTAAGGAGTTGCATGCACGAGGATAAATAATATCTACTTTGATATGAATGCATGTTGTAAAGTTATTGTTTAATTAATGAATTCTAGTGGTTTGAGATTCTATTTACATTAAAGTTACATCTAATGAGTTGCATGCATGAGGATAGATAATATCTTCTTTGATAGTGAGAAAATCTATCACAATATGTGGAAACTATATTTATAGTTTTATAGGTTATAGTCGCATTCTCTATATAAAGTCCTTTGTATAATTAATAAGTATAGTTTAGAATACAATGCATCATTGAGAGTGGATGTTTTTAGCACCATAAATTTGAGCATTGAATCTATGTACATGTTCATTTATCTCTTGGGTTAGTTTAGGTATTTTATCATGCAAGGTTTAATCTACATTTTTAACAATTGGTATGACACTGAACCTTTCAGACTATACCACCACCCCTACAATTATCTGAAGATGGGGTGAAAAATCTAGTAAAAAATACATTGAGGTTTGCTTGGTGGTTTTGTTGTGTACCTTGATTTGACGAGTCAAAAATATGCTTATTTATGGACATGAAATTTTTCTAGAATGCATGTGTGATGTTCTTAAGAGGGAAACATGATTTTTTTACAAAGAAGGTTTCTACATGGTGCATTGTGTATAGCATGTATATGTAGGTTGAAAGGAGAGAGAGAACTAAGTGGAGGTTGTTTTTATGTAGCCAAAAATAACTCATGAAGAAGCACATATTCAAAGTAATTCCCATGGTTAATGTTGTTATGTTTTCTTATTAAATTGATCTTATCTATAACAATTGTGTTAAATTGGCTGTGTGGTTGTTGTATATAAGAGGGATAATGGTGTAGTTGAATACACAAATAAGAGACTGGAGATATTGTTAAGTAGAAAGTTGATCTAGGTGGATATTGGTGGCCACCCACTTATTCCAACTGGCTCATTTTGACAATTTTTAGTTCAACACTTTTCTTTGTAATGATGTCATTTCTTTGTAATGATGTCATTTCTTTGTAATTGTGGGTTCTACACTTCTGGAACTATCTTGAAGCCCTACACAACATCCATGTGGATAATGGTGGCCACCCACCTATTCCAACTAGCTTATTTTAGAAGTTTTCATGTCAGTACATCTTTGTGTACTTCTAGGGCCATTTTGGGGCCCTAAACAATGTTTTTTTGGCTTGCCACTATCAAACTATAGACAAAGTTAGAGTTTGATGACACAATGTGCAGTTCTTGAAAATATATTTCCAATGGGCTATCACATGCCTAAAACAGAGGTCGTATGAAAAATTTAAGACCCTAAGAAGTTGAGGTGCCAACTTACCCATTGGGACCCACATAAATTTTGGCGTTTCATCTCCTAGGGTTAGGTTTTTGGATGTCTAGGGTTTTGGAATTCATGAGTAATGTTAAAAAGGCCTCTGGAGCCTCATTGTAATCATTCTACTAAGACGAATGCGCGTAGAATCCACATCTCTTCTCAGAGGTAGATACCACCATTCGAGCAAGTTGTTTTCAGTTTTGCAGTTTTAAAATTTCAACCTATTTTCTTTATTCAATAGAAGTTATTATTCACTGAATATCTTTTGTTCTCCGTATCTCTATGTTATTGTATTAAATCTGTTATTCATTTCGCTCCACTCATGAATATGGATCAATGGTATCAGAGCGATCTTCTCTTCATTTGTTTTTCTTTGTGCATGTCCTTGACAAGATCTGGGTACAAGAAGTTGGGACTCAAACCAGTCGAGACTTTGCAAGATCGGTCGTGCTGAGCCCAACAAAAACTCATGGGGGACGAGAAGAAATATGATGGACCATGAGATCCTTTTAAATTGTTGCTTGATGAAGCCATTGAGTGACAAAGGAACAATATGATGGACAACTTTCCATAGATCCTTCAACGACTGCCCACAAGAGACACATATTCATCAAGCGGCCATGCAATCCCCTTCAAGGTACACGCAAAATTTTATATTCCATTATTTGAAGCACTGATAGATGCAGATCCTATAGATAAATGGTTGAATCTGCACGAGGGGTATTTTTCGGTCCACAATTTTTCTGATGGGGAAAAAATTACTTTTGCACTCCTCAAGGTTGTTCCCCATGCTAAGGAATGGTGAGATACTTACCTTGAGTAAAGGGCCAAAGAGGAATATGCAATATTTGTGATATTCCTTCAGGGATTCCATTAAAGAACAATACTACCATGTTGGAAGCTATGAGGACCAGTACACAAGATGGACCACGCTGCATTAGGAAAGGGACCAAACAATACCATATTTCACTAATATTTTCCATACCCTGAACACCAAATTGGGTATCAAAGACTCTGAATGACATCTGGTTCTCAAATACCATAGTTTTCTATATAGATACATTCAAACAAAAATGGAGTTTCTGGGCATCACATCATTAGGTGTGGATTATAGATATCTTGTCAATATCGAGCATAAATTTAAGCAGAAGAGGTGAGAGTTTGGATATGCAAACTCCTCACAGCCAAAGCAAGGAAAAGACAGCCCCAACCCATAAAAAAAGGGACAGAGAAAAGATGGCCACTCTTAGGACAACTAGTCCAAGCTGAAACCCAAGAAGGGTAATGAGAAGTTGAAGAAGGACACAGGAAATTGGTATGAATACCATAAAATCCCTTGGCACAACACCGAAGAATGTCACTCAAAGCAGTCACTGGTGGCTGAGATGAAAGCTTCCAAGTCAGAGGTAGATTCTGACTCCGAATCAAATACAGAAAGAGGGAATCAGATTATCGATGTTGAACCCAGTGCCACTATCGCTACCACCAAAGTCCAGCCAAGCAAACCAGAAGAACTAGAGGAAGGGGAACACCTCTTTCACTCATAGATGCGGGTAAAGGGGGCTCTGCTTCATTTCATTATCAATAGTGGAAATCAGAAGGGCCTGATAATAGAAAATGTCGTCAAGCGGCTAGACCTACCAATGCCACTACACCCGCAACCCTACACCATCATTTAGCTTCACTAAGGAAGAGATATTCACGTTAGACAACAATGTCGTCTTCCCTACGACATCAAGCCCTTAAAAGATGAGGTATTGTGTGATATCACTTCCCTTGAAGTTTGTGATGTTATTTTAGGCCATTCATATTTGTGGAAGTGACATTTTGTGTATGAGTCTACACCCCGTAGTGTTATTATTATTTTGGGTAGACAATTGTACAGGATACCGGAGGTAGCGCTACCTACTGCTATTTCTTTAATCTTTGTTAAGCAATGCAGTAAGGTCATTTCACAGACTGGGAAGTTTGTCTTCTTTGTGATCCATTCTCGTAGCAAGAAGAAGGTCACCCCCACATCCATGACCTCTACACAAACCCTCTCTTTGCGGAAAAGCAAGTGGACGGGATCATGGAAGACTACAGAGACATCTTATCCTCACGCACCGGGATACCAATGCACGACGAAATGAAGCACCAAATCCAAGAGGTGCTTCAAAATGGGAACATCTGACCCAACTCCTCCCCTCGCAGAAACCCAATTGTACTGGTGCAGAGGAAAGATGGTACCTGGCAGCTTTGCATTGATTACAGAGCATTAAACAAAATCAAAGTCAGGAACCGGTACCCAATTCCCTGAATTGATGACCTTCTTGACCAATTCAAGGTGGAAAACTTCTTCAACAAGATTGAAATAAAGTCTAGCTACCACTAGGTTCCCATCGAGCTGACTGATGTATGGAAGACAAATTTTAAATCTAGAGAAGGTCTCTTCGAATGGTTTCTCATGCCCTTTGGCCAAAAAATGCACCAAAAAATGCATCTGGTTCTCAAATACCATAGTTTTCTATATAGATACATTCAAATAAGCGGTCAAGCGGCTAGACCTACCAATGCCACTACACCCGCAACCCTACACCATCGTTTAGCTTCACTAAGTAAGAGATATTCACGTTAGACAACAATGTCGTCTTCCCTACGACATCAAGCCCTTAAAAGATGAGGTATTGTGTGATATCACTTCCCTTGAAGTTTGTGATGTTATTTTAGGCCATTCATATTTGTGGAAGTGACATTTTGTGTATGAGTCTACACCCCGTAGTGTTATTATTATTTTGGGTAGACAATTGTACATGATACCGGAGGTAGCGCTACCTACTGCTATTTCTTTAATCTTTGTTAAGCAATGCAGTAAGGTCATTTCACAGACTGGGAAGTTCATCTTCTTTGTGATCCATTCTCGTAGCAAGAAGAAGGTAACCCCCACATCCATGACCTCTACACAAACCCTCTCTTTGTGGAAAAGCAAGTGGACGGGATCATGGAAGACTACAGAGACATCTTATCCTCACGCACCGGGATACCGATGCACGACGAAATCAAGCACCAAATCCAAGAGGTGCTTCAAAATGGGAACATCTGACCCAACTCCTCCCCTTGCAGAAACCGAATTGTACTGGTGCAGAGGAAAGATGGTACCTGGCGGCTTTGCATTGATTACAGAGCATTAAACAAAATCAAAGTCAGGAACCGGTACCCAATTCCCCGAATTGATGACCTTCTTGACCAATTCAAGGTGGAAAACTTCTTCAACAATATTGAACTAAAGTCTAGCTACCACTAGGTTCCCATCGAGCTGACTGATGTATGGAAGACAAATTTTAAATCTAGAGAAGGTCTCTTCGAATGGTTTCTCATACCCTTTGGCCAAAAAATGCACCAAAAAATTTCATGAGGTTGATAGATGATGTATTGAGACCCTTCAACAACTATTTTGTGGTGGTATATATGGATGATATCCTCATCTTCAACAGAACTTAGGAGGAGCACATGCAATATATCTAGCAGGTTTTGAGCACTCTGCTGCATCACAAGCTATATGCTAGCCTGGAAAAATGATCCTTTGGCATGACTAGGGTCCAATACTTGGGATACATCATTAATGAGAATGGGGTACATGTGGATCCAGCTAAGATCTAAGTCATCTGTGACTGGCTAGCCCCGACCACACTAACCGAGCTTCAAAGCTTCTTGGGACTTGCCAACTTCTACTGAAGGTTCATGTTGGGATTCTTCCATATTGCATGGGCCCTCAACCAAGTGACCAAGGGTATGGGAAAGGAAAAGTTCGCATGGGGGAAGGCACAACAATTAGAATTTGATGATATGAAGTATCGCTTGTGCTCAACTCCAGTACTCTCCTTACTTGATCTGCAACAACCATTTGAGATTGAGACTGATGCCTCCGACTATGTTGTAGGAACAATTCTCACTCAGAATGATCATCCAATAGCATACCATAGTGAGACACTCTCAGATATCATCCAAAAATACCCCACCTATTATAAGGAAATGTATTCCATTATGAAATCTTGTTGTCAATGAAAATATTACAATTTAGGAAAGGATACAATCATCCAGACCAATCAAAATCCTTTGCAGTTCATACAGACACAGGGGAAGTTGAAAAATGATCGCCATCAAAAGTGGTCCACATACATGCAACAGTTCCATCTCAGCATAAATTATAAGATAGGGAGCACAAATTGTGTCATTGAATGCCTCATTCGACCTCCCATTACTTCACTCACCACCTTGCTCCATTCCCCTGGGAATGAGGCATATGAGTGGCCCCAACTTTATCAGCGTGACCATGACTTCACCACCAACTATCAAATCTTGGGTACATGAGCGAATATCACATTCAGGATTAAATTTTATGCCATATGGGCCATCTCTCTGTTCCCTCAAGTGATCATGAAAATATTATTTGGGAGGCTCACTACAGTCGGATGTCGGGACATTTTGGCATGGAGAAAACTATGGTTGTTATACACAAATATTTTAATTGTCCAAAACTTCAACAGGACATCAACAAGTATACCAGATCTTACACTACCTCTGTCGTTGCCAAGACATCCATCAAGAAGAAAGGATTATCCACCCCTCTTCCTATTCCCAAGAGTCCTTGCGAATCCATCTCTATGGATTACATTTTTGGCCTTTCGTCCACCAAGCAAGGAAATGATTGTGTATTTTTTGTGGGTGATCGATTTTTGAAGATGGTCATTCTCATAGCTTGCAAGAAGAGAATCACAACAGAAGATACTACCATTATCTTCTTCGAATGGGTGTGGGTCCATTTTGGGATACCACAGACCATCATCTCAGATTAGGACAACATGTTCCTCAACACATTTTGGTTGAGTCTCTGGTCACTGTTGGAAACCAAGCTCACTAAATCCACTACCTTCCACCCCAAAACCGATGGCCAAAAATAGATCGTCAATGAAATTATTGTGCACATCTTATGCATGTATAACTCTAAGCATCCATGTACATGGGATGTGAGACTTCCCTATGTTCAACACAACTACAATAGGGATCTCCATAGCTCCACCGACCATAGCCCATTATTGGTGAGGATGGTATTCCAACCCTTGGGTCCCATTGATGTTGCACTACCTCTTTCAACCACACAGGAATAATACTCCCATGTTCAGTCTGAGGCCAAAAAAGACACCATATTCATTGAGCGGATTCAACCCATCTGCTGTAATGTACCCAACCACCCATAGGTTGGGAACGATACCAATATGTAACATACCCAACCACCCACAAGCTGACCACCTTATTCCAAAACCTGGCTTCTAAACGGATCTCAAATTCTATTAACATTTAATCTAAAATCAAGCATGAAAGACCCACATGCATTAATCAAGATCCATACTACAACATAAAATAAATAAACAATGTGTCATGCACAACAAATGACCAACGAACATGCACATTATAAATACATATCTCAAAGATAATTAAATCCACAATGGAATATACATTATACAAAAAAACACATGATAAAGAGCACTTACATTTTCAAGTAAAGATTCAGCAATTGGCTGCAAACCAAGGACGATCCTCCCAACCATAGACATTGTTGTTATTTTACTCTCAACAATAGGTCACCCCCAACCTAGGGCTATGAATCCATAAGGATAGGTCCTAGGCCAAATATGAAACACACAACAGTGGGCAAACTATCTCTCAGATTTCCCATCCACACAACAAATCCAAATTTCCAGCTCTTTTTCCCCCTCAGTCTGCACAACTAGCAATTGTTAATGTTGCAGGTAGAGGGAGAGACACACTCAAATTATGAAAATCCATATTTCATACACCCTTTGTAAGTACTGCACTAAATGGTTGGAAAGAGAGAAGTGTCTTCTATATATGGAATTCACATGAGCTCAGTTTACCAAGATAAAATAAGAAAATATCGTGAATAGTGGAAAGTTTCAAATAATTTGTCACCCTATGAGAAATTCAAAAAGAAGGAACCCACAAGGTCCCATTAGAGGAGAAATAATCGAATTTGAATCAGATTTACGATGAGGACGTCTCTTGATACTTTCAACGAGATAGAGTATATATATTCTTCCTACTCTATCTTTTTTCTTAAATACAAACATAAAACCTAATTTTTTTTTTTTGGAAAAATGCAACATACTTTAACTTATTTCTAAAATGAATCTTAAAAAAAAAATATTGGACTTGTTAATGATTTTGAGTTTGAACTTATATACTTCATGCTTAAACTTGATTCTACCTCCTATTTTACAAAGCATTAGTTTCGAGAAAAGGAAACATGTTCATTTTAAGGTGAGTCTAATGTTCGTCTATATAAGAAATTCCATTGCTTCTTTACTATAGCATATTTTGTTTGTAAAGGATATAAACACAAAAAGTGATGATGGAAAGGATTGTCACTATGCTCCATCTATGATTTTGATTATATGTAAAAACGAGTTGTTCCACATAATTATATATTAATTAGATCTTCTAAAAACAAAAAATCCTCTACAAGTGAAAATTGCCACAAGTCATTCTGAATTTAAGAAATGTTAATGGTTAGACGTATCCTCTTTAATAATGACCTTGGATGCTCCATCCTTGTCACCGTTTTTTCCCTTGAACTTCTTCCTAGTTTGTTCAAGGAAAGGGACCACAGTTCGATTTTATCTATTGTAACTTAAAATAATATATTTGTAGTTGTATCAAGTCTTTGAGTTCTTTAACATATTGGATGAAAAACCATCATTTTTATAGTGTGAGAAATATTATTCTTTTAAGTGAAACTCCCTTTATATTGGGAAGAGGGGTACTAATTCTTCCACTATTTAAGATTGAAGGAACATTTTCTTTGGAATATTAGGATTTAATTATTGAGAATGTTTCTTTGCACAAATATTAGTAGAGAAGATTCATTCAACAAGAAAAAATAACAACACTCACCATAGGATTTATTCATAATATTTTCTTCTTCGTAGTTTTTTTTTTCTACAAAACCATGATCTCCACTTCACTCCTTGCAACCTATAGGTGCACATTTCACAAAATGCACCAAGCTAGACAACTCTTTGTAGAAAACAAAATTATGCCCTCTTAAGAACAAGACACATGAATTATGTGAAATTTTGAGGTCTACTGACAATCATATTTCTCACTCAATGAAATAAGATGCACAATGACACTAGTAAGCACAAGTCCACTTTTTTTTACTAAATGTTACACTCTTCATTCACATAAGTATATGAGAAATGGAATAATCTAAAACATTGGGTCTCCTAATTGTTGTTAAATCTGTAAATAAAAAATTGTAGAATAAAATACTTGAACTAGCCTAATAGATACATCGACATCCACATAGATTTGATAATAATAATTATAGTGGTAAGACCCCCCGATGGGGTAAATACTCCACCCATAATGATACATTGTATTTTTGAGTGTATCCATTAATTATAAAAAGGAATAAACACACACACACACACACACACACACACACATGTAGTTAGATTATAACTAGTGCACCAATAACTAGGGTCTCCATACATTGTGAGAGATTTTCTCACCATCGAATTGTTATCACTTATCATGATTCATTCAACTCCTTACATTTGTCTTTCATGATAAATATATTAGTCGACATTGCAATATTTATTTCACACACCCAACCTTATACGTATTGGGCTATGCCACACTTAAACTCTTGCGGAACTTAATACATTGTAACATACTAAGCCTACCCAGAGTGGGTCATGCCACTTAAAAACTTAAAATAATTCCATCTATATAAATGTAACTTTGAACAGACAAATACATTATGCAAATACACATATTTATGCTGAAATAACAGTAAACATATACATGCAACATACAGAGGAAATTTCCACAATTATAAAGACATGTATACATACACATCATGCAATTGAGCACATAACTGACAATTGTATTTTTATATAAGACCACCAACTACATTCATACCTTCCACGGTCCTCCCAGCCTTAGACCATGTTGTTCATCACTCTCAATAGTGGGTCACCCTCAAGCTGGGACTAAACTCCACCCGGGTAAAGGGATTTCTAGGCTAGGCTGAGACAACATGAAGTTACACAGTCAACATGAAGGATTTAGTTCCAGGATGCCAAATCAAACTAACAGTATACAACCTCTCATTCCCCACATGCCTGTCCCACCCTAGGAAGTGTACCCCTTCTCTGCTCAACAATCCTTCGACTGCCCCACTTCCCTTCCAGGGCCTCAACAATAGGAAAAACATGAATTCTTAGAGCACTATAGCTGCAGTTGGGAATCCTCAGGGAAAATCACTTCCCCAACAAACTTTGTCACCTAGAGAGAGTTTCTCATGGGACTAACAACCTGCCTCTTCAATCCATAGGACCGAAAACCTTCTTCTTCTATCCATCTCCTAAGTCAATCAAGTATGGAAGATGGCGGCAATAAATTTTGGGTATGGAACATGTAATGACAACAACCACACTCAGTCAAGGAACTGCATTGGCAACAACAACATTTAGGTAAGGCACAATACTAGCTCAGGCATAGTACAAGTGTGTTGTGCTTAACGAGAACGTGTATGGTCACTCCTCAAGGTGTGCATGGGGCATGGAGAGTTTCGAATGACAGAGTCATTGGATACCTTTGTGAATTCCTTGGCGAATGGGGAAGGATGGCTCCCTCCGTGAATGTTTGAGTGCATGTGTGAAATGGGAAAAGATGAGAAAACAAACTAATTTCCTCACATATATTTTCATGTGCCCCGATTGACACATGACTCTTCAGGAGTTTTATTCTCTCCACTTGGGATTCATGCTCTTTCCCACAATAACTTAGGGTAAATTAATTATCCTCACCATAGTCTTTAGGAATAATAATATAATATTCCCTTAGAGATAAGCCCTCTAGCTTAGCCACTTTCCTAAGCTCTTAGCCCCTCCCTTTCCCTTCCTAGTGGAGTTTATCCCCCCATACTCTTTTATCATGGTTGTCCTGCACACAACGATGTATTATATTAATGATATGAGTGTTTACATATACAAAATTAGGCTCATCGACCTTTAACATCTAGGCTCTCTCGCCTAATCATCACATGAGCTTCCTAGCTTATAATCACTTGGCTCAACAACTTATAAAACATATTTACAATTTAACTGGGGCTCATTCTTGGGGTATTGCAATCCCCTCCCCTTATTTTTTCACTTCCCTCAGTGAAATACATATATATCTTTAACACCAATATTTTCAAAAATATTCAAAAAGATGCGGGTATTCTTCCCACATAACATCTTCATGCTCCCAACTTGTTAGCATTATTTAGCATCTTGTTATCATATTGTTATCATATTGTTAGCATATTGTTAGAATCTTCATCTTGTTAACTTGTTAGCATATTCATCCACTAATAAGGACCAATTTTTGCAGAGTGGTCCTTAACTCATAGTACCAGGGATGATTTTAAGGATGGAAATTTATTTTAAAATGTAGAAACCTTGGCGAATCTTACTAATCCTTCATATGCCAACTATAAATTTTTGGTGATATTTTTGTAAAAATATTCAAATTTCTAAGGATTTTATATAGTTATAATATTTTTTTTGCGATTTTGAAGGTAAAATAATTTTATGCTATAGAATTTGGGCGAATCATTTTTAAAATAGCGAATCTCTTTTTTGGAAAAACCATGGAAAATTAGCCCATGAGCGAAATTTAGCCCCTAAAATCATCCTAGTCTCATACAGAAATATTTTTTATGAAGGAAGTCTAGCAAGAGTCTGTTATGATGTTGTATTCAAAACAAATGTTTGTTATAGTGATAATGTTGGAAATGCAACTCCCAATTGTTGCGTGATGCACATTTTACTAAGAGAGTACATGACATGCAAATGATAGGTAGTTCTCTGAGAGAATATTTAGCATAAAAGGTACATACAAGTAGTTGTGTGAAGGAAAAAATTTAGGTGTGAAATTTTCTCCATGGGATAAATTAACACCATTAAAAACTCTTTGAGTGATTTTTTTCTATTATAATGTTTCACATAATTTATCCCTAAATTTATATATTATATGATGTCGAATACTTTAATCGCCAAAATATATAAGCCCAACATTCCTAAATGTATCCACTTTACCCTCTTTTTTTCATTTTACTACCCGATATTCACCAGATTTGGTCCATTATCTACAATGGAGGACAACTTTTTCCTTGGATTTCTCGATTCAGGGTAGTGGGGGTCATTCTTTGCCTAGGATTCATTCATTCATGGGAAATGGAGGTCGAATTTACCCAATATACTTCTATTTGGTTGAGCGTGAAAGGGGTTTTCTACATAATATTGAACCTTATTGTGATGTTATCCATATTCTTTTTAAGATTAAAAAATATGTCAAGGCTCAACTTGTATTGGAATTTGTTGTCGCTAAGATGATAAATCTTGGATCTTATCATTAAATTTATTACTTCCTCCAAATGATATCACCAAATTGTGTACTAAACCCTTCATAGTGGAAGAGGACATAGTTGATGAATTTACTTATTTTTCCCCTCACTTAACATCATCATCTAGATCCAATGTGACTTGACCTAATCTCTTTTTTGTATTGCATATTTCTTTGGGGCTTTTATGCATTTTCTATGTACCTTGTTCCTCTCCTTTTAGCAAGTTACTTAGATATAATTTTTATAGGAATTGTCATTGAACCCCACTTTGTATCTACATTGGATGTACATTTTTAGTCCCATTGACCTATTTTTATTGTTAGTCATTGGACATTAATAAAATTGTCTTATCTTATCATGTTGTGCAAGCATGAATACTTAAATGTGAGTATTGAAAGTATTTATTTATCAAATTGTATTGAAATATTTATATGTATCCTATACATGGACTTATAATGCTATGTTTCAATATCAATGTCCTAATTCTTTATTATCAAATATAATAATTGTTTATCCCAAAAATGCTAACCAAAAACTTGTAAGACTTGTTATAATATAGAAAAATGGTGTTTAATAATTTCAAAATAATCAAAATAGCCTCGA
>SNQJ01S0005961.1:71250-97970 GCA_010110895.2 Picea sitchensis | reverse complement strand
CTTGAATCCTTCATTAGAGTAACACACAGTTTCATATTTTGTGTATTGATAAGTAGCTTATTCTATGTCTCACCAACTCTTGATGTCCTTTGTGCAGAGTCAATATAATTAGCTTCAACTCACAATGAGTATAATATAGACATTGCAATTATAATTTCGAGTCTCTTGCATCGAGAGGTGTTTCCTTCCATATTTTTGATGCATGTTTTCCTTGATCTTCCATAAAGGTTTTTCTTGGTAAAAAATTTTAGGTTATAATTTATTCTATAAATACTTCCATGAAATGAAATGATGTGATATATATATATATATATATTTCCTACTCTATATTTTTTTTAAATATAAACAAAGAACCTTATATATATATATTTTTTTTGAAAAATGCAACATACTTTAACTTGTTTCGAAATGAATCTTAAAAAAAAATTAGACTTGTTAATTGAGTTAGAACTTATATAATTCATGATTAAACTTGATTCCGTCTCCTATTTTACAAAGCATTAGTTTGAAGAAAATGAAACATGTTCATTTTAAGGTGAGTCTAATGTTCGTCTATTGGGATGATCATTGAAGATAAGCAATTCCATTGCTTCTTTACTATATTTTACAAAGCATTAGTTTGAAGAAAATGAAACATGTTCATTTTAAGGTGAGTCCAATGTTCGTCTATTGGGATGATCATTGAAGATAAGCAATTCCATTGCTTCTTTACTATAGAATATTTTGTTTCTAAAGGATATAAACACAAAAAGTGATAATGGAAAGGATGGTCACTCTGCTCCATATATAATTTTGATTATATGTCAAAAATAATTGTTCCTCATAATTGTATATTAATTATATCCTCTAAAAACAAAAAATCCTCTAAAGGTGAAAATTGCCACAAGTCATCTTGAATTTAAGAAATGTTAATAGTTAGATGTATCCTCCCTAATAATGACCTTGGATGCTCCATCCTTGTCATTATTTTCTCCCTTGAACTTCTTCCTCTCTAATAATGACCTTGGATGCTCCATCCTTGTCATTATTTTCTCCCTTGAACTTCTTCCTAGTTTGTTCAAGGAAAAGGACCATAGTTCCATTTTAGCTATTGTAACTTAAAATAATGTATTTGTAGTTGTATCAAGTCCTTGAGTTCTTTAACATATTGGATGAAAAACCATCATTTTTATAGTGTGAGAAAGATTATTCTTCTAAGTGAAACTCCCTTTATCTTGGGAAGAGGGGGTACTACTTCTTCCACTATTCAAGGTTGAAGGAAGATTTTCTTTGGAATAGTAGGCTTTCATTATTGAGAATTTTTCTTGCCACAAATATTAGTAGAGAAGATTCATTCAACAAGAAAAAATAACAACACTCACCATGGGATTTATTCCTAATATTTTCTTCTCCATAGGTTGTTATTTTCTACAAAACCATGATCTGCACTTCACTCCTTGCAACCTACAGATGCACACTTCACACAATGCACCAAGCTACATAACTCTTTGTAAAAAATAATTTATGCCCTCTTAAGAACAACACACATGAATTATGTGAAATTTTGAGGTCTACTGACAAGCATATTTCTCACTCAATGAAATAAGATGCACAATGACACCGGTAAGTACAAGTCCACTTTTGTTTACTACATGTTACATTCTTCCTTCACATAAGTATATGGGAAATGGAATAATCTAAAACATTGGGTCTCATAATTGTTGTTAAAACCGTAAATACAAAAATGTAGAATAAAATACTTGAACTAGCCTAATAGATACATCGACATCCACATAGATTCAATACTAATAATTATAGTGGTAAAACCCCCCAATGGGGTAAATACTCCACTCACAATGATTCATTGTATTTTCGAGTGTATCCATTAATTATACAAAGGAATAAACACGCGCGCGCGCGCACACACACACACACACACACACACACACACACACATGTAGTTAGATTATAACTAGTGAAACAATAACTAGGGTCTCCATACATTGTGAGAGATTTTCTCACCATCGAATTGATATCACTTATCATGATTCATGCAACTCCTTGCATGTATCTTTCATGATAAATATATTAGTTCACACGACAATATTTCCGTCACACACCCTGTCTTATACCTGCTCGTCTATGCCACACTTAAACACTTGCAGAACCTAATACATTGTAACATACCCAACCTACCTAGACTCGGTCATGCCACTTAAAAAATCACAATAATTTCCTCTGTATAAATGTAACTTTGAACAGACAAATACATTCTGCCAATATACATATTTATGTGGAAATAACAGTAAACATATACATGCAACATACACAGGAAATGCCCACAATTATAAATACATGTATAAATACACATCATGCAATTGAGAACATAATTGATACTTATATTTTTATAGAATACCACCAACTGCGTGCACACCTTCCATGATCCTCCCAGCCTTAGGCCACATTTTTCATCACTCTTAGTAGTGGGTCACCCCTGAGCTGGGACTAAACTCCACCTGGGTAAAGGGATTCCAAGGCTAGGCTGAGAAAATGGGAAGTTATATAGTCAACGTGAAGGATTTTGTTCCAGGATGCCAACTCAAACTAACAACCTACAACCTCTCATTACCCACATTCCTGTCCCATCCCAAGAAGTGTGCCCCTTATCTGCTCAACAGTATTTCGAATGCCCCACTTCCCTTCCATGGTTTCAACAACAAGTCATACAAGAATTATCAGAGAACTATAGCTGGATTTGGGCTTCTTGAGGAAAAATCACTTCCCCAACAAACTCTCTCACCTGGAGAGAGTTTCTCATGGGCTTGACAACCCGCCTCTTCAATCCAAAGGCCTTGGATTTGGGCTTCCTGAGGAAAAATCACTTCCCCAACAAACACTCTCACCTGGAGAGAGTTTCTCATGGGCCTGACAACTCACCTCTTCAATCCAGAGGCCTGAAAACCTTCTTCTTTTGTCCATCTCCTAAGTCAATCAAGTATGGGAGATGGAAAAAACAAAGTTTGGGTATGGAACAGGTAATGGAAGAAACCACGCTCAGTCAAGAAATTCGTTGGGAGCAACAAAATTTAGGTAAGGCACGATACAGGCTCAAGAAAAGTACAAGTGCATTATGCTTAACAGTAACATATGAGGTCACTATTGAAGGTGTGTGCGAGGCATGTAGATGTTCGACTGATGGAGTCAATGGTTTCCTGCATGAATAACTTGGTGAATGGGAAAGGACGGCTCCCTCTATGAATGTATGAGTGTGTGCATGAAATGGAGAAATATGGGAAAACATAATAATTTCCACACATATATTTGCATGTTCCCCAATTGAAACATCGCTCTCCAAGAGTTCACTTCTCTCCACCCGGGATTCATGCTCTTTCCCATAAGAGCTCAAGGTAAATTAATTATCATCACCATAGTCTTTAGGAATAATAGTATAATATTCCCTTAGAGATAAGTCCTCTAGCTTATCCCCTTTCCTAGGCTCTTACCCCTCCCTTTTCCTTCCTAGTGGAGTTTACCCCCCCATACTCTTTTATCATGGTCAATCTACATGAAAAAATGTATTATATTAATGATACAAGTGTTTACATATATGGAATTAGGCTCACTGACCTTTAACATCTAGGCTCTCTGGACTAATCATCACATAAGACTCCTAGCTTATAATCACTTGTCTTAACAACCTATAAAACATATTTACAATTCAACTGGGGCTCGGTCTTGGGGTATTACAATCACCTACCCTAATTTTTGCATTGTCCTTAGTGTAATACATATATACCTTTAACACCAATATTTTAAAAAATCTTCAAAAAGATGCGGGTATTCTGCCCGCATAACATCCTGGTGCTCCCAAGTCGCATCCTCAGGACCATACTATGTCCATTGGACCTTTACTATCTCTATGGATTGATTCTAGAGCTGCTTGATCTTGTGATCTAGTATGCACACCAGATGCACTTGAAAATCTCCTTCTTGCTCCACCTGAATCACATTCCAATCAATAGTATGATTAGCATCAGGTGCATACTTTTTGAGAAATGACACATGGAATACATTATGAATAGACATAGATGCAGGTAATGCAAGCATATAAGCTACAGGCCCAGTCCTCTCTAGTATTTCAAATGACCCACAATAATGAGCTACCAACATTGAACAATTTCCTATCTTGAGAAGCCTTTAAATTCAAATTTATTTTTGACATCTACTCTTCCATTTCCCTGAGAAACTCTAGCCCAATCACTTCTCTATCTGTTGGGTTGTCCCATCTTACAGGTGTGTTTCACTTTCTACCATAAAGTGCCTCAAATGAGCTCATCTTCAGAGATGCTTGGTACCCATTGTTGTAAGAAAAATCTACCAAGTGTATATAGTCTTCCCATTTTGATGATTTATCCATCAAATATATCCTCAACATATCCTCAATCACTTGATTCACCCTCTATGTTTTCCCATCAGATTCAGGAATATAAGTTGTGCTAAAATTCAAAGTTATTCCAAATCCTTTAAATAATCCTTTCCATAAATTCGATGTGAATTTCGGATCTCTGTTAGACACAATTATCTTGGGTATACCATGAAATTGAGAAATTGCCTTCATATAAATATCAACAACATTAGTTTATTTGAGAGTGAGCTTCACTGGAATGAAATGGGCAGCTTTGGTAAGATTTTTCATCACTACCATTTTAGAATCATGTTGCTTGCTTGTTCTGGGCAGTTTGGTGATGAACTCCATTGTCACTACTTCCCATTTCCACTCAGGAATGGGTAATGGCTGAAGCAACCTAGTTGGGTGACTATGCTCAGCCTTGACCTTTTGACACTCCAAACATTTGGCAATGTACTCAACAATTTATTTCTTCATGTCTAGCCAATAATATTGGCTCTTGACAACTGCAATCATTTTTTGATATCCCGGGTTTCCAGAATAAGGAACGTTATACATTTCTATCAATATCATAATTTTCAATTATTGAGAATTGGGAACATAAAATATGTTTCTATACATGAGAATTTCATCAATTCCCAACTTGTAATCCTCAATTTTCTGTTGCAAAGTACCTTGTTATAATTTTGCCACTAATTCCTTGTATTGCAAATCTGATTTTGCAGTCTCCAAGATTATGTCTTTCAAATTAGATTGATACATATTGATGGATGTAGAATTAAAATCATGCACTCTTCTTCTGAGTGCATCAAACACCTTGTTCTCTTTCCATTTCATATTCTTTATATCAAAGTCATATTCACTGAGAAATTCCAACCACTTGCTTTTCCTAGAATTTAGAGTTGGCTGATCAAATAAATATTTCATACCATTATGGTCTTTCCTTAGCTCAAACCTTTTCCCCATGAGGTAGTGTCTCCACTTATTCAAGTCATGCACTATGGATGCCAATTCCAAATCATGAGTGGCATAATTCCATTCATGTTCCTTCAAATTCCTTGTTTCACAACATACAACATACCTATTCTGACTGAGGACTTTACCAAGTCTTTCATTACATGCATCTGTGCATACAGTGAAATATTCATTTGGATAAAAAATCCTTAGTATTGGAGCACTCGTTAATAATTTCTTCAAGTGATGAAAAATCTTTTCACAGTCCAATGACCACTGGAACTTCACTCCCTTCTTTTGCAAGGAAGTGATCGGGTGTGCAATCTTTGAGAATCTTCTAATAAATATTCTGTAGTAGCCTGCAATGTCGATGGAGGATATGACTTCTATCACATTCTTAGGTGTTTACCATCCTCTAATGGCCTCAATATTTTTAGGATCCACTGTTATCCCTTCCTCAGATATGATATGCCAAAAATAATGAATTTGGTTCTGATAAAATGAGCACTTGCTCAATTTGGCATACAACTGATGCTCCCTTAATACTTGCAGTACCATATTCAAGTGTTTATCATTCTCTTCTTATGACTTGGAATATTTAAGAATGTCATCCAAAAATACAATGACAAACTTATATAAATATTCTCGTAAAAAAACATTCATTAATACATGAAGAAAACTGGTGCATTTGATAACCCAAATGTCACCACTATGAACTCATAATTCCCATACCTTGTTCTGAAAGAAGTCTTGCTGATGTATTCATATTTAATTATTACTCGATGATAAATTGACCTGAGATCAATCTTTGCGAATATTTTTTCATTCTTGAATTGATCAAAGAGGTCATCGATCCTTGGCAAAGGGTACTTATTATTTACAGTTACTTTGTTCAATTGCTTGAAGTCAATACAAAGTCTCAATGTTCCATATTTCTTTTTCACAAATAATACTAGAGCACCCCAAGGTGACACACTTGGGTATACATACCCCTTCTTCAGAAGCTCTTCAAGATGCATTTGCAACTCCTTCATTTCTGGTGTACTCATCCTGTAAGGAGTATTGGATACTAGAGATGCTCCAGGAATCACATTTATAGAGAAATAAATATCTCTTTTAGGGGGTAGTCCTAGTATTTCTTTAAATACATCTTCAAATTCCTTTAAGATTTCATAATATTTAATATTTGACACCTTATCCATAGGTGTTTCTTCCATATGGGCTGAAAATATGACAACCCTTTCTATAACACTTCTTTAGCTGCAATGATGATATTTCTCTGACAGTTACTGCCCTAGGAATTCCATGCACTGTCCTTAGGTTCCCTTCGTCATCCAAGGAAGTAAATGCCTTGTTATGGCAGTCTAAGACAACATGGTGTTGTTCCAACCAATCCATACCAGTTATATAGTCATAGGAACCTAATGGAAAGATGTTAAAATTTTCCTTGGTGCTCAGCCCATTCATGTCCACTAGGCATGACTTAACCATCTCATTAACTTTTCTCTTGGATCTGGTAGCTAGATGCACCAAACAATATTTTCCATGCTTTCTTCTTGGAAAATGAAATCTTTCCACCATCTTAGGGTCTATATAACTATGAATGGATCCCGAATCAATTAAAATTTCAATGGTTTGGTTGTTGATCATACCTTCCACTTCAATCACTTGTGATTGAAACTCAACTTGCTTGTTGTCTAGGGATGCATATATCCTGGGTACATTCTTGCCCATGTACTTCACTGTTTCACCTTGTTGTACATTGTGAACAACTCTCACTTTCTCACTTTTGTGAGGACATTCTCTACACTTATGGTCTCCTTTACAACCCCAACATTGAATAGGTGGTTGCCTTGGCCTTTGCCCACTTGTCTTAATCGTTCTGGGCTCTCTAGAAGTTGGTCGTCCTAGAGGACTATTTCTGAACAATGGTGGCTTATTCCATTTCTTCCTCTTTTCCATCTTGAACTTCTTTTTTTCTTCCCAATATTTTTGGAAATTTGGATTTCCTTTATGATAATCATATAGGAATTTAGATTTCCTTATGGTCTCCTCCAAATTCTTGGGATCATCATATTGAATCTTGTCACTGATGAAAGATGGCAGCCCACTCAAATACCTATGAATTTTTATTGTCTCATCCTTGATGAAGGAGACATACTTTAACAGTTCCAAAAAGGTTCTTTCATATTCATCAATGGTCACACTTCCAATCTTTAGTTCAAAGAAATCCTTCATTTTATTGTCATAATATATCTTAGTCAAGTATTTCTTTTCAAAATGCTTCTTGAATTACTTCCAAGTAACATTTTTCTCTTTAATGTCTTTCACCTGCACAAGATGATCCCACCATATGGATGCCTTTCCCTTGAGCTGATAGGTAGAAATTCTTCCTTATGCATGGGAAGAATAATTATGAAATTGAAAATGTTTTCTCATGCCTAGCAGCCATGTCTTAGCATCTTCATTCTTCTTGTTCTCACCATAAAATGTAGGAGGTTTGATTTTGTTCATTTCTCCTTGCAGCTCATCCACCCCAGACCTCTTATGATGCTTCCTGAAAGGGGATGGAATTGAGCTACTGTGTTCTTTCCTATTGGAATTCCTTGGGGAGTGACGATGATGTCTGCTAACACTTCTTGATCTTGATTTCTCCTCAGGAGACCTATGACTTCCTGATTTGCTTGAGCCATTCTCCTTATCCAATTTATTTTCAATTATGTCTAGGATTTGTATCAACTTCATGTTGAAGTCTTCCTACTTCTCCTTGGCTTTCAGAATCCTTTCATTATCATCTTTATGAATTTAGACATCTTTCTGTAAATTTTTAATGGTCTCTACCATATTCATGTTTTAATCCTTTCCTTCTCTATGTCCATTGGAGTTTGTTCCTTCGATAACCATATGGACATCCATCCCTCTAATCTCGTCTTCTTGAATGTAATCCCCCTGTGCCTCTTCCGTCCATTTGCACTCTGTGTTGATCCTGATCTGATTTTGTTTTTGTTAAATCTGCAAAATGTGTAGCCAGCAGAACTTTGTTAGGCTAACTGACTCAACAATTTCATGAAAATATGAACCATTCTGGTTCAATAACATATCATACTTATTTCTTCTAATTTTTTGAGAAATTTTCTGTTCAACTCAATTTTTTGGGTGAACAGTTATATTATACTATCCAATATCTTTCCAATGATTTCTCCCTTTGTCAATTTTGATTCTTGAGTAGAAAGTTATGGATATTTGACCAATTGTACTTCCTGGGAGGTAATCCCTGTACAATTATTGTTCTTTCTCAGAGTCGAATTGTCTCTTGGAGTTGTGTTGGATCCTCTAATAAAGTATATAGGCCTTCTTCACATCTTTAGGCACATATCTATACAAATCAAAACCCCACAAACTCGTTCTTTTAGCCCATTTCTGTCTTTAAAAACAAAAATTCACCACTAGCTGTCTTTCATTATGACTAGAGTCTCATATGACCAAGGGTTATGTCCAAGCACTTAGATGATATGTGGTTATTCATAGCTTCAGGAATTCGGGGCTCTAGAACTTCAAGATTTAGAGGATCTTACTAATTCATGCCTTATTTCTCTCAAACGTCGAACTAGCAAACTCTTGCATGGAACATCTTCAGAGCTCCAAGGCTCCGCTACTTCGAAGCTTCGTTACTTGTGAACTTTAGGCTTCAGAAGTTCTAACTACTCCACACACCATTTCCTCTGAACACCAAAGTTGAGAATTCTCAGAGAAGCTCTATGGATCTTCGCACAATAGGGGTTCTTGCATCAACATACTCATGTTCCCCTAAATGGAGATTTGGAGAAATCCCAGAGTCTTGTCAACAATCACACACCAGGGGGATTGCTGTGTGGCATAAATGTAGAGACGACATGTGGCCCAATCTAATGGGTGACACATGTCAAGCTCTAACTGACACAAAATTTCCTTGAAAAGAATGAAACAAGATGATGCATGGAAAACATCAAGTGTGTTCACGTCACCCTAAGAGACATCAACATGCCATGTCTCTCCGGTGCTTCGTGACTTCAAAACTTTAGGCTTCAAAGGTTCCTTCTACAAAAACCCTCAAAACTCCCGAGCGATGAATTTTTGAACAGTTCCATGTCACTCTAGCTGACGTAATCATGCCACGTCACTCCTGCATTCCACGAATTCGACACTTTGGGCTTAGAAATATTTCACATCCATATACTTGATAACTCTCGAATTCCGAACTTCCAAAAAGTTGTTTCCCAGAGCTTCAGGACTTTGGGGCTCCAGGACTTCAGAAAACTTCTCATCTACACACTTTAAAATTCCCGATCATCGAGATTCCAAAATCCTGATTAGGTCCACGTCACTTTAGGTGATGTCGTCATGTCGCGTCACTCCAACACTCCATAACTTTGGGACCTCAAATAATCCCACACCAGAGCACATCAAAACATTTGAATGCTGAACTTACGAACATGTGTTCCCCAAATCTTTGGGACTTCGGAGCTTTGGGACTTTCAAACTTCGGGCTTTAGAGGATTTTGCTGTTGAACACCTCCCCACCCAGAACTATCAGACACCGAAATTCCAAACACCTACTAATCTTTAGACACGTTTCCTCAAACATAAATGGTCTTGATAGGTTCCATACTTCCTTCTACGCTCCTGGAAAGCACTGGTTGCATATTTCCTGCTACGTTCCATTGAAACTGACACACTACCCACATCGAATTGAATTCCAGTAAGGCAATTTTCTTTAGAGGCAAATCATGTGGCAGATTGATGTAATAGATCACTATGTATATGGTTGCCACGGGAAGAGGAATATATTGAAATCGTGAGAGGAACATAGATATTAGTTGAGCGTTTGAAGTTTGTTGATGGTTGACATGATCCCCAAAAGTGATTCACTTGAGGATTCTTTGAGGTAAATTGTATATTTGATTGAACGTTGGAATATGACATGCTGAAGAGATAGATGTGGGAGATAAAAGATTATTGTGGGAGATTGGATCACTTGGATTAATAAGTCTTTTTAATACATAGTTTGAGTTGATTTTTCACAGGTTCAAATTTAGAGGAATAGGGTATGTACATTTATTTAGACTTTAGTAGTCATTTATCTGTCATTTTTTTTATTTAGTTAAGTTACATGCAAATTAAGGCACAAGTTTCTAGGAGGATGCATTTTTTCATATCTTATATCATTTTTGAGTGCAATCGACTTTCAAATAAAAACAATTTACTCATACCTTGTGTCTCCATGTGTACCTTCCACTATTTGATTTCTCGTCAAAGTTGGGATTAGCTAGCAGACATGAGCTTGAAAACTCATTGGTGAAGTATAAGGAAGCTCCATTACATTAGCATGTAACTATATATATAGTAATTGAGCTAGATACTGGAAACAACATGATTTAAGTTGAAGAAAAAATAATTAGAGAATATAACGAGGTTGTTATGGTACGATGTATTATCCTCCTAATTTGGAGCCACCCTTCGCTTTGTATTAGGATAAATAATATTGAGAGTTTAGTCATTTTATCATTTGTTTTATGTAATCATAGGTTTGATCAACTGAATGTTCAAGGACTGATCAATTGAATGTCCTTTAATGCTCAACTAAAAGTTTATTCAGGAAGAAAGTAAGGTTTATTAATGTTCAACCCACATTTATTTAATGTTCAACTTAAAGGTTGTTAATTGTTCAAATTAATTATTGATGTGTGATGAATCAAGGAACCAACCATGGATTCTCCTGGCACTTGAATAATGATGAAGAGTGATAAATTAAATGATTAAATTTGTTGTGCACCTTGAATATTTTTATGCTGATGATTGACTTAATGTCTGTGACTAATGCACAATACCTATGTTGATATATGATTAGTTGGGTAACTTGTTTTCTCTGACACCATTAAGAGCATTGACATGTGCTTGATTCTAGTATTGGTGTACTCTTGCACGATATAATAAAGTCGATTATGTCGAGCCTTGTCTTATGTCAATGCACGTTGGATTTAGTAACTGGAATTTATGTGATGGCGATCCATTATTAGAAATTTTGGCATATTGAAATTTCATGTGATGTTGGATCCCTTGTAAAATTGTTTAGTCTCGCGCCTTGAATTTAATGTTGGTAGATGATGATTTATACCTTTGATTACCCTTCCATCATATTTAATTGATGATTATTTCCTATTGAAAATAAAAAATGTGTACTTGTTGTGTGATGCTTGATGGGTGTAACAGTGGGGCCATTGCAGATGAGGACTTCATAGCTTGAGAAACAACTTCAATATCTTCAAAAATTGGGTAGGAGTACAATAGGAGTGTAAAACGTGCTACCCTGAGGTCTTCGACATGTCGTCGGGGAAAGACTGGAGGATCTCGATCATCAGGCATAGAACTTTATTGACATTGAATCCAAACTTTATTAGATTCTTCGGATGGACAACTCATGAAATTCAAGAGATAAACTGTAGAATGGACAACTTAGAATTGATAAGACTTCCCTTGGAAAAAATAATGACAAAATGATGAGACTAAGGTTGCTGAAAATTGACATAAGTATGTGATACAAGAGGCACCACAAACTCTCCATATTTTTGGAAGAGTAACCAAATGGAGGAGGATGAAACTCTATGTAACGAGAATATATTCCTAAGGTCATAATAAATCCAAATTCTTGGTGAACAAATGAAAGGATTTGATTTTTCCAAGGGCAACTATCTTGCTGTAAAAAAAAAGTGTATATCCCTGTCCTCTCTTTTAGGAATATTTGATTTTTTTGTCTTTTTCAAATTTTTAACGAGATTGAAAAAGAATAAATGAATGCTAGGTTAGAAAGGAGGAATGAATGTCGTGCGAAATAAAACTATTTCCAAGCTCATGGAACATACCGTTGTTGAGTGAAAAGAGACATGTGTAGGGTAAGGACATTCGGGAAAATTCCTCCATGGGTCAATGTGTCAGATCGCAAGGGAAAAAGTGTTGCAAGGATTGCATTTAAGGAATTCTTTGAAGGTTCAATTGAATAGAAACATGGAGATGGCATTAGGCCAAATAAGCAAGGATGAGACATGCGATGTGATTAAGTGTGACACAACAAGACTCCTTCCATGTTAAGTTTTATGAGCCTAGAGAAGGTAAGATTGATGTTTTTTCATGTTTAGAGAGTCTGAAAAATGCTAAAATAAGAATCCAGGGATTTCATTTTTCATAACTAGTGGAGTCGGTTCGAAAAATAGTTAAACTTATATCGAGAGGACGTCTATTCGAAACCATTTTAATGAGTGTCACAGAGACAAGATCACTCAACTATATTTTTAATTTTAAAGAGTCTGAAAAGAGCTAACTATGGAGTCACATCCTTTTTTTGAATTTAGTATCCTTAGCCCAAAAAAGTATAAAATATAACTTAGGAGAACTCTCTCGGTGAGACATATCTCCCAAGGCATACCTTTTTCCTAGATAATATATTGGCCGGAAAAAAGGGTTAAACTTCTGGAAAATAAATGTTCTTTCTGGACCAATTAACGAGTGTGAAAGAAACAAAGTCACTCGATGATATTTTAATATTTAGGGAGTCTGAAAAGAGCTTAAATATGGACTCTGAGGGGGTTCCTTTCTTGTAAGCAATATCCAAGGCCCAAAAAAGAGATAAACCAAAACCAAGGAGAATATCCCTTTTTTGAAAATTTAGTCCCTTAGGCCCGAAAAAGGGTTAAAATTATCCTTGATAATACTCTCCTAGATAACCAAATATCCTAGAGAATACCTTTATTTGTAAATTAATCGTCCGGACTGAAAAATGGGTAAACTACCGCTGGATAGATGTGCCTTCAAATTTTATTTTGGCGAGTGTAAAGGGCGACAAGATCGCTTGGAAATATTTTCAATTTTAGAGAGCCTAAAAAGGGCTTAAAGAAGACTCTGGGGGAGCTTATTTTCACAAGTAATCCAAACAAGACCGAAAATAATAAATGATCTCTCGTTATATGTTTCTTTCAAAGTTTAAGTGATCCTAAAAGACAAAAATCCATGCTCATAGGGATTCCCTCGGGTATAGGCTAGAAAAATAATGAAGAAGAAGGATGAGGCTTCAACACAAAGTCACGACGGGACTAAACGAGACTCCCATGCCTATGAAGTACCTGGCATGGGAACCAAATGGAAAACAAATCTCTAACTAGGATTCCCATGGAAGGAAGGATCTACCACATAAAGTACGACACACTAATCAACAAGGAAGGTTAGTGTCACAATTAAATGGGGTCGATCTTAAGGCCAAATGAACCAGGAAATGAATAATGAAAAAATGAAAGTAGGGAAAAACCTAACCTATATGCCAGTTTCAAGGACAATACCTATCAGAACGGATCAATACGATGAACAAAATTCAAAGAAAAAAGTTCTCCAATATCCTTCATATAATACCAATAACACTCATCCATAAGTTAATAAATCCAATATAGATAGAAACTTCGAAAAACAAGAGGTTTTATTGAATACAAAACTTGAAAAAAACAAACCTTGACTGTACAATATGGTCCAAGGCACTGCATAACCTTACAATTCATGTGTGGTAGTAGTTCAAGTAGATCCCACTGCTAATATCTGACTAGGAGTCTCTTTGATAGTCAACCTAGAAAGTCTCCCAAAAGGGAAGAAATCACAAACCAGGATGTACGTCTTCCCACGATATATAAACCATAGTCATGGATTCAAGAATACCCTTATCAGAAGGAAATTCAATATCCAAGAAATCACATGAATGGGGAGGCTCGACAGTATCAAAGGGAGAAACAAACTGACCATATTCCATATGATTATGGAGGTTCTGGCTAGGATTGACAGAGTCTATCAATGAAGAATCACAAGCACAAAGGTTTGAGGATAGACAAACAGTGAGATAAGACTCAAAAGAATAATCAAGAACACTCAGACCAAGAGGGGGAAGCAAGGGCTCCCATGCCCCCATTGGATAAAATGACTGATAATTTCTGAGACCATGTCTCGAGAAGGAAAACATGATTTCATAGGTTCCTTCTTAGAAGAAATTGAACATTGAGCATAATACGCCTCATAATTAACCCGTGGTAGGGTATATTCTACACAAACACCAGGAACATATAAAGGGGAAACATGAACTAATGTCTAAATAGGATGGTGATTATCAGATGCCAACTGGTCGATAGTGACAATGCTTCCATTGTGAGGGAAATCCATCACCCAGAAGAGCGTAGACACCGCAAAATTCATAGCATATACATAATCATGCCCAAGAAGCATATTGAAATCTAACGGGCCTTACCCCACTATAACATCGAAAAGGAAAATCTTCCCACCTAACGAGATAGGAAATTGAGGAAGAATCCCCAAATATTCACTAGGACGTCTATCAAAATCCAACAACTCATGTGAAGTTGAAACAATCTTGGGAGATCCCAAGGCTTGCCAAGTTGAGGAGGATAAAATATTTGTGGAGGCTCCTTTATCTACAATACATTGGTAAAATTGTTTTGAATTAACTTGAAACCTTATTTTAAAGGGTGAAAAATAAGGAAGACGAGCCTCAACAAGGTCATTCTAATCAAATGAAACCATCCTAGGAACTTGAGAGGGTGTGCTCGAAGTGAGTGGAATGCCCCGTTGTTCTGAAAGTACTGAACTAGAAATTCTAAAAACATAGTCGGTAGACACATCACTCCTCATCATATGAGTGGTATCAGCCAAATATTTCATCGGCGTGACCACTTTGGTAGAATCGACACTATCGATCAAAAGAGTGGGATTAGCCAAATATTGCAACGGTGTGATCGCTTTGGTAGAATCAAAACTCTCCAAGAGAAGAGTGGGATTAGTTGAAGATTTCATCAGCACAAACACTTCCTTAACCACTAGCTGAGTAGGCTGTGAGACAACATGTTTTGAAGGCAAATCACCCCCTAAAAGAGGAGTGGAATCGGTTGAACATTGCATCAGCATGACCACTTCACCAACCAAAGGATGAATAGATTGTGAGGAAACCTCAGAAGAATTTGAATCATAAGATATTGCAGATAGGGGCCACAATCTTTGTGCCTATGTAAGTCTAGAGCATAAATGAGTAAGGTGATATCCCTTGCAAACATTACAAGGGAACTTAGGCATATGTCCTATCCATCTAGGTTTCTCAACATAATCAATGCCCCCAACATGATTAGTAGTGGATGGTTTCTTGTCCTTAACATGACTCACAGAGCTTGTTGACAAATATCCAACATGACTAGAAGAAGTTGGTTGTTGAACTCCAATATGAATCACAGGAATGAGGTTCCTTCCCCCAGCATGACTTGCAGTGGTTGGTTTCACATCTCCAACATGATTTTCATAGGTTAGTGATTGGTCGATAACATGACTTGCAGAGGATACAAACCTATCTCCAGTATGACTAGAAGTGATTGAAATTTCCCCCCTAGCATGACTTACAGAGGCTGGGTGCTTGCCCCCAACATGACTCGTAGAGGTTGTTGACAATTCTCCAACATGATTAGTAGAGGTTGGATGTTTTCCCCCAGCATGACTTGCATAGGATGGGTTTTGGTCTTCAACATGACTTTCAGAGGTTGACGAACTATCTCCAACATGACTCATAGAGGTTGGTGTTTTCTTCTTCCTATTATTCCTCTTTCTATCTCATTTAGACTTTTGGTTAATAGTATCTATACTTTCACCAGAGAAGGTAGAAGGAGGAGGAGAAGAATTTGTTGATGAAGGAACACCAACATGATTCCCATGAAATAATGTGATTTACTGAGAATCTTCAAGAGTATTCGGGAAATTTGGAATGGTACCCAACCAAACCGATAGTCCCACATTCAACCCAGGAATGTACAACGTGGCCATCAAAGGTACACCAACATTTCCAAAGAAAGGAAAATCACAAGAATCCCCCTGCGAAGGGGTTCCTTGGTTGGTATCATCAGTAACATTTTCCATCAAGATCTTATGCATAGGTTCTCCCTTTGTCAGATTGTTCAAGTACGTAAAAGTATCACACACTGAATCATGCGCACCAGTGTTATAAAAAAAAATGCCTGTAAGGAGGAGGATCCATTTTTCTAAGTGGAAGACCAAAAATTCCTCACGACCGGTGGAGTGGGCAGTCTAGCACCTTAGGTCAGAGACCCAAAGCAATGACTGATTAAATTACTATGGAAAACTAGGGAGCACAAAGCACACCACTAAGAAAAAAATCCTAAAAAGATGCAAACCAAACAACATACTCTTTTGAATGCTTCTGACCCAGGGAGATGAAGTCATGATCATCCAAATCATTCACAAAGGAAAACGACTGACCATGAGAAACAATTACCCAGACCTCCAACTGATGGTCCCATCGGGTGTC
The DNA here is from genome assembly GCA_010110895.2 of Picea sitchensis. Classification (NCBI taxonomy): domain Eukaryota; kingdom Viridiplantae; phylum Streptophyta; class Pinopsida; order Pinales; family Pinaceae; genus Picea; species Picea sitchensis. Next base: position 81,240 of record SNQJ01S0005961.1, on the reverse strand, counting down.
TCCCATAGAGTACATAGTCTACCTCAGGTACCTCGATACACCCCTTGCATTCAACGATGTGTCAACCTATATAATGGAAAGTAGGCCACCAATTTTTAATAAAAAACTAGGGGGGGTATAGTCGACAGTCGAGCAAGTGTATGGGTAGGGTAACTAAGCCTAAAAATCCTCCTGAGGCTTGAAATGCAACAGGGCCATAATCACTCTTAGAGTACCTTGGACATATCCAAGTGTCACAGAGGTCTGACACAATTCGGGCCAATAACACTACATAATTCACCCCCAATAAAAACTCTCCCAAATGCTTTGTCAGGATTAGCAGTGGATATCTCCATCACTATCCTCCACGTGGCCTCATGTTTGACTCATGTGTCATAGGAGCTTCCTGGATTGAGTAATTACAAGGTGGTTTTTTCACACCCTAGAAAAGACACCTTAGTTAAGTTTTGGTTGGCATTAGGGATTTTACCTCTCCACACCTAATCCAAGGCCCTATCCTAAGCTATTTTTGAACCCTAGAAAAAGTGTTACAAATATATTTTAGATTAGCGCATTCATTTTAGGGGTTTTCTTACTCAAGGAATGGAAGTGAAACTTATGTTGTTTGAGACTCTTGTGAAAAATAACCTAATTAGAACACTGGAAAAGAATAACTTACACTAATCCTTCAAATGAAAAGAGTTTCAGGGGAGAAAAAGCATGAACAATCCTTCAAACCTAAAGATGCAATTTATCCTTTCAATGAAAAATGCACAATGCAATTTTTGAGTGAAACAAAAGAGAAAATGAAAGGATTTTCTTTCTCATTTTTCTTTTGAAATGCTTTCAAGATGAGAAGAAAACACAACCCTATGCTAATTCCTTTTGTTTTTCAAATAACAATGCAAAGCAATGGAAAGAAAGAAAGAGACCTAACTAGCATAAAAAACTAGGTTTTCTTTTTTATATTTTCCATGGTTAACTCATTTTTATTAAAACTTCAAGCTAAAAATAAGCCAAAAAAGCTAGGTAAAATAGAGAGACAAGATGATTTCTTTTTTTATTTCATAAACAATCTGAGCCCATGAACTCTCTCAGCCCCAAACAAAAGAGGCTTCTGGAACTCAGGAAGACCTGGGAACCACAAGATTCTTGTAGGAAAAGGAAAATATTTTGAAAAAATTATCCAAAACAACTTGGAGGGCATATGTACATGGGTTTTATATAATGCATATTGCATATGTACGCATGCTATATAGAGAACATGGTGCATACACCTCCGTAAATTTTCAAAAATAAATAAATTTTGGACATACAATTTGGGAAAGGGAAAATGGTAGGCACCTCGAAGGTGACTAAAGACCCAAACTCACTCAGAAAAGATGAAAAACTTAAAAAGAAAGTGAAAAAACCAAATTAAAACCAAAATATCCCACTAAGACCTTAGAGAAACTCCCCGGTGGAGTCACCAATTATACTAGCAGGGAAAATCCCCCTAATACTATACTAGGTTGAGGTATAGGCAGATCACTGACTTCCCTTAAAATACAATTCTATTCCTAAGCTACCCCAAAACTATCTAAACTGAATGACAATAGAGAGGAAATAAGGTCAGTTGGTGTACCTTTGGTCCTTACAGATGGTGTATACCTCTTTCGCCATTGTAGCTTCCTAAATTGTTGATCTCCTCGCAAATATGACCTGCAAAAATATTAGGAAAAAAATGCTACAATATATACTATCTCTACTTATCAATGTCAATGTTCATATATAGATATAAATGCATAAATCAAATGAAAGAAAATAGACACAATGTTTGGGACATGAAATAACTATTTTACTCAATATGAATATCACAAAGATTACAACCTTTGTCGGCTAATGCCCCACAAACCAGGTTCGGGCTCCTGTATCATCGCTCCAAGTTCTTGAATCCTGTGCAAACATCTCACAACCAACTTATCTCTTGGGAAAGGGGAAAAGGTTATATAAGGAGAAAGTGTTTGAGGGGAATGCTGAGGCCAAAACTCAGAAAAGGATGCAAAGCTTGGGCTAGAAAGGGGAAGGGATTATGTCAGATTTTACTTGGTCTCTTGATTGGTATTGAAATCACACTCCAAGAGAACATTTTATATGTGAAAAAGATGGTTATTTGGTTTAGGGATGGGCAACAATGGGTAAAATGGTTGGGAAACCCTGGATAGCTCGTAAACTACGACGAATTCCTTGCAATTTTTGGAGGTAAACGTGGGTTGTCTAGTATGCAGCGCGTGTATGTATGTGGGTTGTCTAGTATGAAGCATGTATGTGTACGTGGGATATAGTTTAGCAGGGCATGTAAATATTCCAAAAAATAGTTTTTTAAGAGGAAGCCTCAACAATATTTTTGGAAAAATATGTAAGTGGAAAGGCCAATGCCATGTATTCATAGGTAGGGAATTTTTAGACTATAACAATTGTGCCAATTTTGGTCAGAGTGTGGAACACCAATAGGAATATCGAATGGGATAGGAGGAAAAGAGGGGGTTAAGGAAGGGCCTGTACGTAGGTGTTGGGATACAAAGTTGTACTAGGTTGGACAACATTTAGGCTTTCCCCTTTCACGTGGCATGGCATAGATACAACAGAGAGAAATAGTGAGAAACAAGATGTACACAGGAACCAAATGGGGGGTAAAATGAAAATAGGAGAGATATTGACTCCACTGGAAAGAGATTTCAGGCAGGGGATGGAAAACCAAATGTAAATGTAGGATCAAATAGCCATGGTGAGTTCTTACCTTGAAGAAATCTAGTGATATGAGAGGGAGAGGAACCATGAAGACTAAGGTGATGTATCCCTACTGCATCGTACCTACTCTAGAGATCCATGACTCATGTATAATGTGCACCATTAATCATCCCTAGTTGTCGCAACACACTATCCCCCTCATAGCGTGAATGTTATGAATGGTGAAATGTGAGAGGGGGAGGTTAGCGACAAGGGGATTTAACTGCAGTCATCGCATGAGTGTCAGGTATCATAGGGATGGGAGGTGTCACCCCATCTGGGGGAGGGAATCGTGAAGAGCCAACTCTCTGTAATGGATCAACAACTATGAATTCAAATGATGATGGACGTTTATTATGAGGGCCTATGCTTGTGTAGCGATGCCTTCATTAGCCAATTTATCAACAACCTTGTTGGCCTCATGCCTTATGTGATAGGTGATTAGAGTGAGAGAAGGACAAATAAGGGCTTGTAAATTATTTAGAGGCCCTAGAAGGTTTCAGATCGGAGCAATTTTCTCTGGATCAGTTCCATTTATGATTTTGGCCACCAACGAGAAGATTATTTTGGAGTCCCCTTTAATGATGAGGTGAGTTAGATTGAGATCAGAAGATAATTGTATTCCTCTGATGAGACCCCAAAGTTCCATTGATTTGTTTCTGTCATGTCCCAGATAGCCTGCAATAAGGTGTTGGATTTGGCTTGTGTTATCTCTAATGACCACCCCAAATCCTGTCAGGCTAGGATTTCCCTTTGAGGAACCATCAAAATTTAGCTTACGAAAATAAGGGGGGGATAGTTATAGGTGGAGGGGCTTAGGGAAGTGGAATTAAAGGGAATAGTAAGATTAAGATGAGATTTGGGTTTCATCATCTTCCAGGAGGAAAAAATGAGGGATTCATGAGGTTCAATGGGTAAATCTTCTTGGCTCCAGGGTTGGGCCTGGATGGTTTCCTGTATTCTCTTAAAGATCCTTGACCAGAGGTGTGAGAGGGTGGAGGCTTGGGAATGGAAGATGTGTATGTTCCTTTCTTTCCAGAGCTTCCACACAATGAAGTCTAGAAGGAGTTTCCAAATTCTATTCAGGAGTGGGATTTGAAGACCTCGGAACCCCATTCCTTTATGGTTCTTATGATGCTAGTTATAACTCTTTTGGTTTGCCTCATGATTTGAGAAAATTGATCCCAGATTTCCCACTTCTCGGAAATTGATTGAATATGTGATCCATTGTTTCTTCTTGCTGCTAACATAGATAGAAACTTGAGGTTCCAATGAAGTTGCTCCTCTTGAGATTGTCCCAAGTTAGGATACAATTCTGAACCATGAGCCAAAGAAAGGTGAAACTTTCGGCCATAGTTTGGTTTTCTAGATGATGTTCCATATATTCTCTTTCATTTGATTGTAAAAATGTTCCAGTAGGTGGTAGGCTTATTTTATTGTGAATGTTATCGAGGGGGTATACCCCCAACAAAGAATGTATGTGTCCTCATTGATGCAGATATTTCTTTGGACCACTATGGTCTTCTAGGGTTGTAAGTCATAGTCTATTGGAATGTGTAGATCATGTGGCAGCATTTTCCAGCTATGTCAGGGTGGATGGTGAGAGACATTAATACAAAGGTCAATGAATTTGAGATTCTCCAACCCTTGTATGTGGTCATGATAGGGGAATACATTATCCACTCCTTGCAACAAAGGGAGTTGCTTCCATGATTTCATCCAGAACAAGGCATTATGGCCATTTATAACTTCCCAGAACACATGTGTTTGAATGAGAGGGTGATTTCTCCAGGCTGCGTTCCAAATATTTGATCCATGGATATGATCATCAAGTCGAATGAGTTTGTCTTTTGGAATGTAAGGCGTGTATTGTTTCCTCCAAATTCAGACCCAAAGTTCTGCAGGGTATTTGAGCCAGTTCCACCAAATTTTCACTCCCATGATATTATTTATCTTGCCTGGGTCTCAGAGACCCAATCTTCCCAAGAATATTGGTGTACAAACTTTTCCCCAACTGACAAGGGCCCATGTTTTCACTGGGTCATGACCGTACCAGAGGAAATTTCGCTGAAGGTTTCTTAAGCTTTTGATGACTCATTTCAAAGATTTTAGAGCTAAGAACATGTAAGTCTAGATAGTTTGCAGCACTACTTTTAAAATGATAAGTCTGGCAGAGATATTGAGGGATATGAAGGTCCAAGAACTTAAGCGGTTGGATATTAAAAGGATAAGGGAGTCCCAAGAGATATTACGTGTAGCCGAGTCCAAGAGGGGAAGGCCTAGGTAGTTGGACGGAAGGGAGCTCCTAGGTATGCCCTGAAGGAGAGAAAATGTATTCCTACCTTATTAATGTATTACTACTTTATTATTTTATTAATGTATCAATACTTTATTAACATTTTAATGCATTATTAATTTAGTAATATATTAATTAATAATGTATTAATTAATCAATACATTACAATACACATTAATTTTTTAATGTAAGGTATTAATACTTTATTTTATACCTTCCATTAATGTAATAATTAATTAATACATAAATTAACTTTAAATTAATTAATATATTAATATTATAATTACTACATTAATACGTTAATTTATACCTTAATACTGTAAATTTATTAATTTATTATTGGTCTATTATTTCTCTCCATGACATGTCGATCGTCAACTAGCAACCACTTTATAAAAGTTGTTTATATACATAGATCGATGCCATTTTCCACCTTTACAAACTAAGGGTGTTGATCGACATATAGAAACCACTTTTATAAAGTGGTTGTTGCTAGTATAATCTACAACAAACTGTGTATGAGAATCAAGTGGGTGAGAATCAGATTCATTAGATTTTGTTAAACAATTGTTGTATAGTGGCCTTGCTTATGTTGAGATTTAATTTAAATTGATTAATTCTCAACATCTTCATCCCTTTATTGTTTCTAAGGAAAAAATCACCGTTCTCTTAAAAAAACTAATAGTTACCCACTTTATTGGCCATCTTGGATTGTACTATACAAAATAATGAAAATGAGTAATAATCTGGTGGACAACTAATTATGTACCAGACTCAAAGGGACGACAATGATACTTATTAGATTTTGTTGATTTTTTTTGTATAATAAGATTATTTTTTTAGATATAGTTTATACTTCTTATCATCTTTTCCCTTAGATATTCTTTAATATTTGTCTCGGTTATTTGTCTTGTACAATAAAAATAGGACAAATAGATAATAACAAAGTGGACAACTAACTATTTATATTAGGTTCAAGTGGTTAAAAGTGAGACTTATTACATTTTGTTGTATAATGACCTTGTTTATGATATTATGACAAAAATAAAGAAGAAGGAAGAGGAATCAGTTGAAGCTAAGAAAATTAGATTGAAAATTTTGGAAGAAGGAAAGGAAAAGAATCAAGTCCCAATATATCAAAGGGGATTTTATTTTTGCGTTCTCCCATAAACCCTGGTACCCATATAGGTTTAATATCACCAGGGTTTTCCTACTCCTTGTTACAACTATTAGACTTTGATGATGTTGTGGTGTCATTAATAAATTATTATTTTAGAAGTTCTAAAAAAGGAATAATCGGAAGATCAACTAAAAGGAGAAAAATAGAAGGAACTCTAGTGAGGAGACAACAAGACGATCTATTGTTTGGAACCTGACAAAAACTAACCCCTGGAAAGAAGCAGAGGAGACATTATATGAATTAAGTGCACTTGTGGGATCTAATATTGTTAGTGTGAATCATCTCAACACTTTGTCAGAATCCTACAAAGTAAAATTTCCAACCATTGAAACACATATGCAACAACAAGAGGGTCAATTAGAAAATGAATTCCATATCCTGGAAGATGAGAAAGATCATCTTCATAAGGATTAAATAAACAATCTCAAATAGGTGCATGGAAAATAAATGAAAAAAATGACAACAGAACATCAATAAAAAGCAAGTCACTCTGAGAAAGAAAAACATAAGATCCTGGAAAAAGGAAGGATATTACAATAACCTTAGGCTGATTTGAAAGAAAGAGACAAAGAAACACATGCATTATCAACAATAAAACAAGATTCCACTTTTTCCAATGAAAATCCATGAGAAACCCAAATGATCCTATTTGATGAACTGAATGAGGTCTAGGATTCTATGAGGACATCATCAATTTACTCGACCAAATAGCTAAGAAAAAGAGTTAGTATAATGTTAGTCAACATGCATTTGAAAATTTTGTATATTGGTAAGGATTACATAAAGAAAACCATGCAGACTTGTTCATATTTACCAAAATAGAACAAGGGAAAACTTAGGTATTATTAAATAGTTGGAAGTTAACATTTGAAGACATCCATCATACCATAGAAAATACTGGCCAAGGGCTTTTACATACTATGGAATTATGTTGATGAATTATTAGATAATTTTGGGATGCTTACCATGGATGAGATATATAAGGGATTCCCTAGCAATCTAAGTATTGTGGAGGTGGAGAAAAATTGAGATGAAAGTAAGCAGGATATTTACCAACTCATTGAGGTCATCAAAGATACGTTGGATCAATATTTGATACAACTATTCAGTATGGACACTACAACATTTTGTTATATTAAAACAGGTCATAGAGTGATGAAACACGAAATTTTTGATAGAGTATACTATGGGGAACTACAAATATAAAAGGTGAAGTTGAACATAATCGAAGAGATAATCAAGGATGATGACTCTTGGAGAGAATACAAGTAAAATATAGCCTACGATAAATCCTCATAATTTTATATTTCTAAATATTGTACAACAAATTGTGAATTGTATTCAAATTATAGATAAGGAAAAAGTGGTTGAAATGAAGAGAGGTAACTACATTCTTGACAATTACATAATTTGACAATTACATAAACGTGTTCATTTGTGTATGAGACTATTCTACATATCCAAATGGTTTTTAAGTTTCTTGAGTGATATCTCATATTAACTATTTATGTTCTTGACATTTGAGAAAATTAATAATTTATAGTTTCTTATGGATGCAGTGATGGTGTCACAATTGTAATCTATAACTATTTATGATTTATATCTATTGCATTGTTAATTTCACATATTGTTGTTTGTCATTAACTATTTTTGTACTCGGTAACATCATCTAATAATGTATCTATATTTTAAGAAATCTCTTGATTAGGATAGGTGAGATATAGTTATATTAGATAGATTTTAAATTTGTTTTAATTAATTAGATTTACATTTAGCAAGAAATATTTGGAGGACAATTCGTCCTCCTTCTTTGTAATCTAAATCCTTAAGTGGAAAACAAGCCCACATACAGGTCAAAATTTACCATACCAAATGAGAGTGAGTCGAATTGGGACTCAACATTGAGCATTTTCCCTTTACCTTATTGACATGCCATTTGGACCCGTCAACAAGTGGGAGGGATAAATATGTACAGATCCTCACCCCCCATTCTTGTGGACGAGGGTAGCAATTTCAAGTGTGTAAATGATTCAAGGAAAGATGATGATGAGTGAAGGTGTGCATGTGCACCCCTCACAAGGATGTATGGAAGGGTAAATATGTGTATCCCTCTCATCTATAAATAATCATGGTTATTTTTTATGTTTTGTGCTGAAATAGGTTATGGGTGTTTGTTTAGATATTTATTAAACTAATGGTGACATTATATATGAGACTTACATTGTTAATAATAAGACTTGATGGATTTTTATGAAACTTTGTTGTATAGTCTTCTTGTCTAGGTTGAGATTTCCTTTCACATTAATACTTCTTACAATGAAATATCAACATAGAAAAAACCAATATATAACATTTTTTCAACAAAATTTAATAAGTCTGCCTATCACCTAGGAAATTAGTTGTCAACTAAATTATTACAACTAATTATTAAATAATTTAGTGGAAAAAAGTTGTTTAGATTCCATTTCAGATTAATACTTCTCAACATAAAAATAAAAATGGGGAAAATGGGTACTAATATAATCTACAACTAATTGTATATGAGAATAAGGTGGATAAGAATGGGACTCATTGGATTTTGTTGAAAAATTGTTGTATAGTGGCCTTGCTTATGTTGAGATTTAATTTAAGATGATTAATTATCAACATCTTCATCCCTTTAATGTTTCTAAGGAAAAAACACATCATTCTCTTAAAAAATGAATAGTTACCCACTTTTGTTAGCCATCTTAGATTGTATTATGCAAAATAACACAAATGAGTAATAATAAAGTGGAAAACTAATTGTGTACCAGACTCAAAGAGCTGACAATGATACTTATTACATTTTGTTGAATTTGTTTTGTATAGTAAGCTTGTTTTTGTGGAGATTTAGTTTATACTTATTAGTATCTTTTCCCTTAGAGATTCTTCAGTATTTTTCTTGGCTATTTGGATCCTATAATAAAAATAGGACAAATAGATAATAATAAAGTGGACAACTGATTATTTATATTAAGTTGAAGTGGTCAAAAGTTAGGTCCTTATTACATTTTGTTGTATAATGACCTTGTCTATGATATTATGACAGAAATAAAGAAGAAGGAAGAGGGAGCAGTTGAAGCTAAGAAAATTATATTGAAAAAATTGGAAGAAGGAAAGGAGAAGACTCAAGTCACAATACAACAAAGGGGAATTGATTTCTCTATTATCCCATAAAACCCGGTACCCCTATTCGTTTAATATCACTAGTTTTTGCCTAGTACTTTTTACAACTAATAGGATTTGATTATGTTCTGGTGCCATTAGTAAATTTTTATTTTAGCCATTTTAAAAAAGGAATAATCGAAAGAGCAACTAAAATGTAACAAACCTCCCATTTCGTTACGACAAGAAGCCTCACATAACAAGTGCATTTTTTTTTTTTTGTGTGTGCATGTAGGAAGGTAAATGAAATTATACTCAACATCGCAACACGACGACGAACACAATGCATGTAACAAAAACATAACGGCCTAACTTAAAAGCACATCAAACACCTGGATGCAATGTATGACATTCAACCGACGAAGAATAAGAATGACTACCCGCCCGTCCTACCCTGCAATGGTTAGGACCTCTAGGACACATAAGCAACACTCAAGCCCAGGTTCCCATCGATTTTGACCATTTAAGGTCTCAGGGCTGGCAACTGTTCTGAGGAATAAGGAGGTGTCTACGTCCCTGTTAGGATATTTAGACACTTAGGAGTTAGTTAAGATCTACTTGGTCTAATATGTCATTAGGT
>SNQJ01S0005961.1:49267-60116 GCA_010110895.2 Picea sitchensis | reverse complement strand
CTCGCCTCATCTGTTCCCTTACGCGACGTGCCCTTCAGGACGCACTGTGTGCTCCAAGGGTGCCACTCACCTCTTGATTGACTTGGTAGACATCAATAACCCCTGGAGTCAACACTCCGCCAGGTGAACTTGTGGGAGACTAAGGGCCTCTAAGGAATAATCCCCCTGCCTTATTTCATGCCCCTTAGAATCATCGTGAGCGACTCTCGTAGTCTGCCCTCATGACATTGTGGGTCCTCTCGAACTAGGTAAACGTTAACCTACAGTTCGAGCCACAACGAGAGTGCTAGTAGGCTGTGGTAGGGATGCTGTCCACGCCTCTCCCTCAACATCTCTGGTAGTCGTGCGTGACCTCTTTACTCCATATGTGAGTCTGGTCGACAAGCTATCGCCAGCCTTCATCATCAACAAATCATGTCAGAATATATCCATATCATGTCATCTAATCAGATGCACTAATATCACAGTAAAACAATCAAATCCCAACGGTACACTCCCTGACTCGATCCAGATTCCAAGGGGTTCCATCGATGCCTCTGCATCCTTGAGGTCCAAATCTTGCACACTTAGTAAAACTGAGTCAATAACACCTATCTATGTCAATGTAGTAAAACAACATGTCATCAACCCATAACGCCTCATAATCAAAATCAAAAGTTTTAATATCATAATAATCCGGATCACTTGCGAGCAAGTGTCCTCAAAGAATAAGTTCGCTCAATGCGCCAGAGCAGGATGTTACATAAAAGGAATAAAATTGAAGGATATCCTAGTCTAGAGACACCACAATGATCTATTGTCTGGAACTTTACCAAAAATAACCCCTAGAAAGAATCATAGGAGACAATATATGCATTAAGTGCATTTGTGGAATCTAATATTGTTACTGTGAATGAGCTCAATGCTTTTTCAGAATCCTTAAAAGTAAAAGTTCCAACCCTTAAACAGGAGATGCAACAAGAAAAGGGTCAGTTAGAAAATTAATTCAATAACTTGGAAAACCAAAAATATCAACTTCATAAGGATGAAATAAACAATCTGAAACAGGTGCATGGACAATAAATGAAAAAAAATGACAATAGAACATCAAGAAAAAACATGTCTCTTTGAGCAACAAAAACATAAGATCCTGGAATTAGGAAGCATAGTACAAATTCTTGAGGTTGATTTGAAACAAAGAGACAAAGAAACACATGCATTATCAAAAATAAAAGAATAGGACACTCTTTCCAATGAAAACCTAAGAGAAACCCAAAGGATCTTATTAGATGAAGTTAATGAGGTCTAGGATTTATATGAGGAAATCAACAGGTTATCCGACCATCTATCTAAGAAAAATAGTCAGTATAATGTTACTCAACATACATTTGGAAAGGTTTTATCATGGTAAGGATTACACAAAGAAAACCCTACAGACTAGTTCATACTTACCAAAATAGAAAAAGTGAAAACTCGGTTATTATTAAATAATTGGAAGTAAATGTTTAAAGACATCCAACATACCATATAAAGTACTACCAAGTCATGCTACACACGATGGAATTATGTTGATGAACTATAAGATAATTTTGGGGTGCCTACCATGGATGAGCTATATAAGGCCATTCCTAGAAATCTAAGAATTATGGAGGTGGAGAAAAGTAGAGATGAAAGAAAGAAAGATATTGACCAACTCAATGAGGTCAGAAAAGATGTGTTGGATGAATATTTGATACAACTATTCATGAAGACCACTACAACAGATTATTTTATTAAAACAATTGACAAAGAGATGAAACAAGAAGTTGTTGATAGAGTATATGATGGGGAACTATGCATATAAAACATGAAGTTGAACATAATTGAAGAGATAATCAAGGCATATGACTGGTGGAGGGACTACAAGGAAAATATAACCTATGGTAAATCCTCATAATTTTATATTTCTAAATATTGTACAACAAACTATGAATTGTATTCAAATTATAGATAAGGAAAAAGTAGCTGAAATGAAGATATGTAACTACATTCTTCACAGTTACATAATTTGAAATGTCTCTCTTATTCTATGAAAGAGAGCTCCACATAAGAGAGGATGAAGTTTTCTCTATGTAATATTGATGATGTTATGATCTCATGAAATAAAGGGCATAATGTATTTTTGGGACAATAAATGTGTTGATTTGTGTATGAGATTATTCTACATATCCAATTGTTTTTTAAGTTTCTTGAGTAATATTTCATATGAAATAATTTTATGTTTGTCATTTGAGCAACTTAATAATTTATGGTTTCTTATGGATGCAGTGATGGTGTTGCAGTTTTAATTTATAATTATTTATGATTTATATCTATTGAATTATTTATTTCACATATTGTTGTTTTTCATGAACTATTTATGTAAACAATAATGTGTCTATATTTAAGAAAATCTTTTGATTAAGATAGGTTGGATATAGTTAAATTACATATCTTTTAAATTTTTCTTAATTAGTTAGATTTACATTTAACAAGAATTCTTTGGAGGAAAATTTGTCCTCATTTTTAATCTAAAAACTTTAGTGGAAACCAAGCCCACATACTGGTCATAATTTACCATACCAAATAAGAGCGAGTCTAATTGGACTCGACATCAAGCATTTTCCCTTTACCTGATTAACATGCAATTTGGACCTGTCAACAAGTGCGAGGGATGAATATGCATATATCCTCACCCCCCATTCTTATGGATGAGGGTAGCAATGGCAAGTGCGTAAATGATTCATGGAAAGAGGATGATGAGTGAAGGTGTGCATGTCCACCCCTCACAAGGATGTATGGAAGGGTAAATATGTGTATCCCTCCCATATATAAATAATCATGATTATTTTTTTAAGTTTTATGGTGAAATATGTTATGTGTAATTGTTTAGATATTTATTAAACTAATGCTGACATTATATATGATACTTACATGATTAATAATAAGACTTAATAATTTTTTATGAAAATTTGTTGTATAATTGCCTTGTCTAAGTTGAAATTTCATTTCACATCAATACTTCTTACAATAAAATCTCAACATAGACAAAACCATTTTACAACAATTTTATAACAAAATTTAATAAGTCTCACTATCACCTAGGGAATTAGTTGTCAACTAAATTATTTCAACTAATTATTAAATAATTTAGTTTACAAAAGGTTGTTCATATTCCATTTCAAATTAATACTTCTTAACATAAAAAACAAAATGGGTACTAATGTAATCTACAACTATTTATATTCGAGAATGAGAGTCGGACTCATTGGATTTTGTTAAAAATATTAATACTTCTTACCATAAAAATCAAGAAAATCAAAATGGGTACTAATGTAATCTACAACTATTTATATTCGAGAATGAGAATACTCATTGGATTTTGTTAAAAAATTGTTATGATTTCTTATGTTGAGATTTAATTTATTTAATTTAAGATGATTAATTCTCATCGTCTTCATCCCTTCATGTTTCTAAGGAAAAAAAATACCGTTTTCTTAAAAAATGAATAGTTACCCACTTTTGTTGGCCATCTTGGATTGTACTATAAAAACAAATAATGCAAATGAGTAATAATAAAGTGGACAACTAATTATGTACCAGTTAGCCATCTTAGATTGTACTATTAAAAAAACAATGCAAATGAGTAATAATAAAGTGGACAACTAATTATGTACCACACTCAAATGAATGACATTGATACTTATTGGATATTTTTGAATTTTTTTTTATAATTTTTTTTTATGTTAAAATTTAGTTTATAGTTAGCATCTTTTTCTCGAGAGATGCTTCAATATTTGTTTTGGCTATTTAACTTGTACAGTAAAAATAGGTCAAATAGATAATAATGAAGTGGACAACTAATTGTTTATATTAGGTTCAAGTGGTTAAAAGTGAAACTTATTATATTTTGTTGTATAATGACTTTGCCTATGATATTTTGACATAAATAAAGAAGTAGGTAAAGGAAGTAGTTGAAGTTGAGAAAATTAGATTGAAAATTTTGGAAGATGGAAAAGAAAAGAATCAAGTACAAAGGGGATTTGATTTTTCTATTCTCCCATAAACCTAGGTACCCCTATCGGTTTAATATCACCAAGTTTCGCCTACTCCTCGTTACAACTAAAATACTTTTATGATGTTGTGGTGTTATTAGTAACTTATTGTTTTAGCAATTCTAAAAAAGGAATAATCGAAAGATCAACTAAAATGAATAAAATAGAAGGAGCTCCTAGACATGAGACACTAGGACGATCTATTGTGTGAAACCTGACCAAAACTTACCCCTAAAAAGAAGCACATGAGACATTATATGCATTAATTTCATTTGTGGGATCCAATACTCTTACTGTGAATGAGCTCAATGCTTTGTTGGAATCCTACAAAGTAAAAGTACCAACCATTGAAAAATAGATGCAACAACGAAAGGTTCAATTAGAAAACGAATTCCATAACCTAGAATACCATAAGGATCAACTTCATAAGGATGAAACAGACAATCTCAAATAGTTGCATGGACAACAAATGAAAAAAATGATAACAAAACATCAAGAAAACTAAATTCTCTCTAAGAAAAAACAAAAAAAGATCGTGGAACTACGAAGCAAACTACAGAGGATTGAGGATGATTTGGAAGAAAGAGACAAAGAAATACACGCATTATCAAAAAAAATCAAGAGGCCACTCTTTCCACTGAAAACCTAAGAGAATGTCAAAGGATCTTATTTGATGAACTGAATGAGGTCTAGAATTTCTATAAGGACATCAATACGTTATCTGACCAATTAGATAAGAAAAAGATTGAGTATAATGTTACTCAACATGCGTTTGACAAGGTTGTGTATTGGTAAGGATTACACAAAGAAAAAACTGCAGACTTGTAAATATTTACCAAAATAGAATGACTTGTAAATATTTACCAAAATAGAATAGGGGAAAACTAAGGTATTATTAAATAGTTTGAATTAACATTTGAAGACATCCAACATACCATATAAAGTACCATCAAGGCCTGTTACATACTATGGAATTATGTTGATGAACTATTATATAATTTTGGGGTACCTACCATGCATGAGATATATAAGGAAGTCCCTGGAAATCTAAGAATTGTGGAGGTGGAGAAAAATAGAGATGAAAGAAAGTAAGATAATGACCAATTCAACGAGTTCATAAAAGATGTGTTGGATGAATACTTGATACAACTATTCAAGATGGCCACTACAACAAATTATTCTGTTAAAATAATTCAAATAGAGTTGAAACAAGAAGTTGTTGATAAACTATACGATGGGGAACTACAAATATAAAAGATGAAGTTGAACATAATTGAAGAGATAATAAAGTCATATGACTCATGGAGAGACTACAAGGAAAATATAGCCTATGATAAATACTCATAATTTTATATTTCTAAGTATTGTATAACGAATTTTGAATTATATTCAATTTATAGATAAGGAAAAATTAGTTGAAATGAAGATATGTAACTTCATTCTCAGCAATAACATCATTTGAAAAGTCTCTCTTATAATATAAAAGAGAGATCCACATAAGAGATGATGAAGGTTTCTCGATGTAATATTGATGATATTATTATCTCATGAAATAAAGAGTAGAAGGAATTTTGGTGACCACAAATGTGTTCATTTTTGTATGAAACTATTCTACATATCAATTTGGTTTTTAAGTTTCTTGAGTAATATATCATACAAACTATTTATGTGTTTGTCATTTGTGCAACTTAATCATTGTAACATCCCTCTCTGGTGCACTGAGCGAACTTATTCTTTGAGGACACTTGCTCGCAAGTGATTCAGATTATTATACTATTAAAACTTTGATATTTATTATGAGGCATTATGGACTGATGACATGTTGTTTTAATGCTTTGAATTAGACATGTGCTATTGACTTGGTTGTATTGAGTGTGCAGGATTTTGGACCTCGAGGATGCAAAGGCATCGATGGAAACCCTTGGACTCTAGATTGAGTCAGGGAGTGTACCATTGGGGTTTGATTGTTTTTACTATGATATTAGCACATCTGATTGGATGATATGACATGGATATATTCTGACATGATTTGTTGATGATGCAGGCTAACGACAACTTCCTGACCAGACTCACATATGGAGTAAAGGGGTCATGCACGACTACCAAAGATGTTGAGGGAGAGGTGTGGACAACAACCCTACCACAACCTACTAGCACTCCCGTTGTGGCTTGAACTGTAGGTTAATGATTACCTAGTTCGAGAGGACCCATGATACCGTGAGGGCAGACTGCGACAGTCACTCACGATGATTCTAAGGGGTGCACAATAAGGTGGGGTCCTTATTCCTTAGAATCCCTTAGTCTCCCACAAGTTCACTTGGCAGAGTGTTGACTCCAGGGGTTATTGATATCTACCAAATCAGTCAAGAGGCGAGTGGCACCCTTGGAGCACGTAGTGCGTCCTGAAGGGCACGTCGCGCAAAGGAACAAATGAGGCAAGTGGCACCCTTGGAGCACATAGTGCGTCCTGAGGGGCACGTCGCGTTGTTGATGATAGAGGGATGAACCTAGATGGCCCTAAGACAAATAACATGTTAAGTAATTTTTAAAACAATTTCCCTAATTAAATGTCGCCTAGTACGAAATTTAAGGCCTAAGTCTAAATTACGCTATGGTAAAATTTTGTCTCCTACAAAAAAAAAATAGTAATAAAAATAATAAAAATAAAAAGAACTTAAATAATAAGTATGATCTTCGTTAAATCTTGTAACATGAAAGGAGTAAGAAATTTAATTTATTCATTAAAAAAGTAAAATTATGTTGGATAAATTAAAAAGGGAATTAATTGTTTTATTACCTTAATAAATTAAAGTATACCAATTAATTTAAAAAAAGGGAAAAAGGGTTAATTTTCACACCCGCCTTTTTGAGTTCTAAGTAAAAGGGGAAAGAGGGGGGAAAAAAAAAAGGAAACCAGGGAAAAGAGGTAACATAAAAAGGGAAAAAGGGGAACTTAAGGGAAAAAGCTGAAAGTCAACTTAGTAAAGAATGTACCATTTAAGAGCTTTTAATTTTAAACTGAATTAGCAATTTGATAAAAGAGAAAGCTATTAAAACCTGTAAGAGAATTTGGGGACACCTAGGAGTGATTCTAGGAGTAACTCTAGGTGGGTGAGGGAAATAAAGATAATTACTTAATTAAAGAAATTAATTTATGGAGGAATGTAGGCGATGGGGGACACTTGTACGGAGAGAAATTTTTAGGAATTTATTTTTAAAAACTTTAATTAAATGAGATTTTAGGAAAGAAAGGAAGTTCGAAACTCTATAAAATGAAGGAAGGAGAAGGATGAAGGACCATCTTCTGTTTGCGTAATGTTACGCTGCAGAAATATCTACTTGACTGATTTACTTGTGGGAGTTGGGATACCTAGCTTGGAGAGGAGTGGTAGCTCGGCCTTGCGAGGCGAGCTGGGAGCTAGTCGTAATCTCTCGATAGTGTGTGTGGCCCCTTTGCGGATCGGGGGGCTAAGGGGGAAAAAGAGTACCCCTAGCATTCAGTGGGAGGTATCAATGAAGTCTCAACGGTCGGCAAGAGGGAGTTGCACGAAGCGCGTGGGACATCATTCAGAGTGGGCGATTAGGCAATGGTACACTCTCTTCATTTTGGTATGGTAGAATGTATTAGGACTCATGCTTGGATCTGCTTATTTAATGGAAAAGTAAAGTGATGTTTTTTTTAATTGATGACTGAAACTTTCCTTAGCCTAGCCCGATGGTTGTTGACTCCCATGGCCTTCGTTTTCTGCATGTCTTGACCACCTCGCTGTGTTGATTGTGACCTTCGTGTTTGTTTAGCCTTCGTCCCTAGCTCAGTAGTCCTCGCCTGAGCAGTCAACCAGGAGCCTGATCTACGATCGTCGCCTTAGCGTTAAAAGACCTATGGATCTCAACACCTTGCTTTTCTATGCGATGATGATGAAGCAGAGGACAAACCTATCAACCATCTACCACTGTTGTTGTCCATGGATGAGTGTTGTATTGTGCCTTGATGCGGATATTCGACCCGACGATTTATTGATTGATGATGAGAGTTTATCTTTTCTTGTTCGTGTATTAATGAGCTGTAGAGTGATTTCGTTTTTATTTTTCTATGATGTTGAATTGAACCAGAACGTCTCCCTTTTACATTGAATGGTCTGTCTTCTCTTTACATCTTACAAAAAATCGTTTTATTCCTTTATATTATGCTTTTATATTATTGACAGCAATGTAATTCCCCTTTTGGTGCGGTTTTGTTATATTTGGTATCCTGGCATTCGAAAAACGTTTTAAATTTCCCTGTCTTTGTTTTTTTTTATATATTGGCAGCCCGGCTATGGAAAAATGTGTTATTTAACCATGCAATTCCTGAATTTGATGGCAAAGTTTTGTTTTATTAAGGATACATTTGGCCACTGGTGTGACTGCGTCTTGCCCTTCGTAGCGCTGTCGTTTTACCCTTTTTTTTTAAGAATGGAAAGTTGTTGAGTAACTTTTCACTGAGTAAGGTTTGCGTTCACCAAGAGACTTCAATCGTTAAGCATCGCCATCTTTCACACAGGTTCTAGGTCCAAGTTTTAAAGATTCTCCCTTGGAGAGTTTTAGTTTTGTGTCTGTCGGAAAGTATTATCGTGCCTTACACCACTTGGTTTCACAGAAAGAACCCTTGGGCCAATACTGGGTGAACGCTGAAGCAAGCTGTGTTTTATCGCATCTAACTTGGTAGACATTCGTAGCCAAGCTCACTTGAACATTGGTCAGTGTGTAAAGTTCCCAACGAC
This sequence comes from Picea sitchensis, assembly GCA_010110895.2. Lineage (NCBI taxonomy): Eukaryota > Viridiplantae > Streptophyta > Pinopsida > Pinales > Pinaceae > Picea > Picea sitchensis. Next base: position 51,301 of record SNQJ01S0005961.1, on the reverse strand, counting down.
AACTCACGATCTCATTATGATTTTGTTCTGGACTATATTCTAGTTACGCCCAAGGGGAGTCACTGAGGTTTCCTGAAGCAACCCTAAAGTGTCACCTGAAGCTTAAATCAGAGTGACTTTCAGAACCCTTGAAAATATGAGAATCAATTGGATCGCAATTGACAGGAACCTTGTTATTGCTTGAACAATAATTGCACAACGATATACTGTTCACTCTAGGTTTGCATAGGATACTAATTGCACAATATTTGCCCAGCGATAATAATGTTCACACCATGTTACACAGGATACAGATTTCACACCATCTTCACACACAACGATAATGCGGGTCGCAACATGTTTACACAGTCTTTTAATAGCTTTCTTGGATAACGTTATTGGCTTTTTGGGTAGCGATACTTCTGGAGGCAGCGATCTAATATAGACAACGTATTTTATGAATGCTCAGCTTACATCCACTTGTGGTGACAACGATGTGCGTCTGGGCATTGTTTCTTTGGTGACCGTGCAATGCTGCACTGGATGCTGTGCATGACAGCGTCCTTCTGCTCATAGTAAAACATATGGTAAAACATATGCGTTGGGATAGTGGAAGCATGAACAACAACTTTATTATTGACCGCACGACCGCCTGTGCTTTTACCATTATCATAAATTGGACAACGCTTGGGACAACGCTGAGCTTGTCAGAATTGAATTTCCGTTCTTCAGAATTGAATTTCCGTTCTTCAATAGATCACTAAATGCATTTTACTGTTTAGTTTATAATGGTTCCCATCTTTAATTGGTAATGGATTTAGAGTTGCTATTTATTTGTTGTTTAAATGTGTAACGGTAGATTTATAATTGGGTGAAGGTTGTGATAGATTATTCGCCGAATTGTATACTCGATAACTCATGCTAACCTGTTAGCAAAGCCTTGTTATTATTCAATTTCCATAATTGTTTATATCAACTAAATCGGTGCGCAAGATTACAGGCTATTAAGGTTGATATCCATTTAATAACAAGAAATGTTGTGCTCAATTTATTATTTTAGGTAATAAGCATATCGTGTGGGCATATGTTAATTATGCTTGAATCCTTTGGAAGATATTTATTCTTTTATGCTCTATTCAAGGACCTGGGATTACACTCGAATAATGTAATTGTATTCATGCCTTAACCAATCATCTTTGCTTGGTGGCTTAGGGTCATCCCACCCCTTTTTACCTAAACTTAGATGGTCCCTCCTTATCAAATTAATACCCCGCAAGAGGGTTGTTGAGAGTTTATTGTCTAGGTACACTGTTGTTTAGCATAAGAATTTTTAGTGGGGCCATATTGCCGGATATTATTGGGTGATGAGTGTTGGCATTTTTGTTGTGCCCCGTTTATGGAAAGTTTCTCTGGCGCTTGATTCCTCGTTTCAATGATTGATTTAGTCAAAATTTTGGTTGCGTGAATGAATTGTATTGTAATACTGATGGTTTAGATCTTAGACTTCTTGCGCCTCGAGCAATGGAAAACGCCTATGCCTTGGTTTTAATTTGGCCCCTAGGTGTTGACGTGCTGAGGATGTCATCCTTAAAGTGTGTTGTGTCTTTCCTAACACAAAGGAACATGTGTTTCAAAAAAAATTAAAAATGTGTTCTTAGCCGTAGATCCAACGAAGGGGGGTTGCTACAATCATTTGTGGTTTCTTATGGATGCAGTGATGGTGTTTCAGTTGTAATCTATAACTATTTATGATTTATATCTATTGCATTATTGATTTCACATATTGTTGTTTGTCATCGACTATTTTTGTAATGAGTAATATCATCTATTAATTTGTCTATATTTTAAAAAATATCATGACTAGGATAGGTTAGATATAGTTAAATTACAAGCTTTTTAAATTTGTTTTAAATAGTTAGTTTTACATTTAGAAATAATTGTTTGGAGAACAATTCATGTTCCTTCTTTGTAATCTAAATCCTTAAGTGGCAACCAAGCCCACATATTGGTCAGAATTTACCATACCAAATGATAGTGAGTCTAAACGCGACTCAA
>SNQJ01S0005961.1:24281-38782 GCA_010110895.2 Picea sitchensis | reverse complement strand
TCCATCTATAATTTTGATTATATGTCAAAAAAATTGTTCCACACAATTATATATTAATTGCATCCTCTAAAAACAAAAAAATCCTCTAAAGGTGAAAATTGCCACTAGTCATCCTGAATTTAAGAAACGTTAATGGTTAGACGCATCCTCTCCCTTGAAATTCTTCCTCTCACTATTTTCTCCCTTGAAATTCTTCCTAGTTTGTTCAAGGAAAGGGACCATAGTTCCATTTTAGCTATTGTAACTTAAAATAATATATTTGTAATTGTATCAAGTCCTTGAGTTCTTTAACATATTGGATGAAAAACCATCATTTTTATAGTGTGAGAAAGATTATTCTTCTAAGTGAAACTCCCTTTATCTTGGGAAGAGGGGGTACTACTTCTTCCACTATTCAAGGTTGAAGGAAGAGTTTCTTTGGAATAGTAGGCTTTCATTATTGAGAATGTTTTCTTGGCACAAATATTAGTAGAGAATATTCATTCAACAAGAAAAAATAACAACACTTACCATGGGATTTATTCCTAATATTTTCTTCTCCACAGGTTGTTATTTTCTACAAAACCATAATCTGCACTTCAGTCCTTGCAACCTACAGATTTACACTTCACACAATGCACCAAGCTACATAACTCTTTGTAAAAAATAATTTATGCCCTCTTAAGAACAACACACATGAATTATGTGAAATTTTGAGGTTACTGACAAGCATATTTCTCACTCAATGAAATAAGATGCACAATGACACCGGTAAGTACAAGTCCAGTTTTGTTTACTACATATTACATTCTTCCTTCACATAAATATATTGGAAATGGAATAATATAAAACATTGGGTCTCATAATTGTTGTTAAAACCGTAAACACAAAAATGTAGAATAAAATACTTGAATTAGCCTAATAGATACATCGACATCCACATAGATTCAATACTAATAATTATAGTGGTAAAACCCCCTAATGGGGTAAATACTCCACTTACAATGATTCATTGTATTTTCGAGTGTATCCATTAATTATACAAAGGAATAAACACACACACACACACACACACACACATGTAGTTAGATTATAACTAGTGAAACAATAACTAGGGTCTCCATACATTGTGAGAGAATTTCTCACCATCGAATTGAAGTCATTTATCATGATTCATGTAACTCCTTGCATGTATCTTTCATGATAAATATATTAGTTCACACTGCAGCGTTTCTGTCACACACCCAACCTTATACCTGCTGGGCTATGCCACACTTAAACACTTGCAGAACCTAATACATTGTAACATACCCAACCTACCTAGACTCGGTCACGCCACTTAAAAATCACAATAATTTCATATGTATAAATGTAACTTTGAACAGACAAATACATTCTTCCAATATACATATTTATGTGGAAATAACAGTAAACATATACATCCAACATACACAGGAAATGCCCACAATTATAAATACATGTATAAATACACATCATGCAATTGAGAACATAATTGATACTTATATTTTTATAGAATACCACCAAATGCGTGCACACCTTCCACGATCCTCCCAGCCTTAGACCACATTTTTCATCACTCTCAGCAGTGGGTCACCCCTGAGCTGGGACTAAACTACACCTGGGTAAAGGGATTCCAAGATGGGACTAAACTCCACCATATGGATGCCTTTCCCTTGAGTTGATAGGTAGAAATTATTGCTTATGCACGGGAAGAATAATTATGCAATTGAAAATATTTTCTCATGCCTAGCAACCATGTCTTAGCATATTCATCCTTCTTGTGCTCACCATAAAACATAGGAGGTTTGATTTTGTTCATTTCTCCTTGCAGATCATCCACCCCAGACCTCTTATGATGCTTCCTGACGGGGGATGGACTTGAGATATTGTGTTCTCTCCTATTGGAATTCCTTGGGGAGTGACGGTGATGTCTGCTAACACTTCTTGATCTTGATTTCTCCTCAGGAGACCTATGACTTCCTGATTTGCTTGAGCCATTCTCCTTATCCAATTTATTTTCAATTATGTCTAGGCTCTATATCAACTTCATGTTGAAGTCTTCCTACTACTCCTTGGCTTTCAGAATCCTTTCGTTATCATATTTATGAATTTAGACATCTTTCTGTAAATTTTTAATGGTATCTACCATATTCATGTTTTCATCCTTTCCTTCGCTATGTCCATTGGACTTTGTTCCTTCAATACCCATATGGACATCCATCCCTTTGATCTCATCTTCTTGGATGCAAGCCCCCTGTGCCTCTTCCATCCATTTTCACTCTGTGTTGATCCTGATCTGATTTCGTTTTTGTTAACTCTGCAAAATGTGTAGCCAACATAACTTTGTCAGGCTAACTGACTCAACAATTTCATGAAAATATGAACCATTCTAGTTCAATAACATATCATACTTATTTATTCTAATTTTTTGAGAAATTTTCTGTTCAACTCAATTTTCTGGGCGAACAATTATATTATACTATCCAAGATCTTTCCAATGATTTCTCCCTTTCTCAATTTTGATTGTTGAGTAGAAAGTTATGGATATTTGACCAATTGTACTTCCTGGGAGGAAATCCCTGTACAATTATTGTTCTTTCTCAGAGTCAAATTGGCTCTTGGAGTTGTGTTGGATCCTCTAATAAAGTATACAAGCCTTATTCACATCTTTAGGCACATATCTGTACAAATCAGAACCCCACATACTCATTCTTTTAGCCCGTTTCCGTCTTTGAAAACAACAATTTGCCACTAGCTCTCTTTCATTCCGAATAGAGTCTCATATGACCAAGGGCTATGTGCAAGTGCTTAGATGATATGTGGTTATCCATAGCTTCGGGAATTTGGGGATCCATAAATTCAGGCTTTGGAGGATCTTACTACTTCATGCCTTATTTCTCCCAAACGTCGAACTAGCAAACTCTTGCATGGTACATCTTCAGAGCTCCAAGGCTCTGCTACTTCGAATCTTCAGTACTTTGGAACTTCAGGCTTCAGAAGTTCTAACTACTCCACACACCATTTTCTCCAAACACTGAACTTGAGAATTCTCAGAGAAGCTCTATGGATCTTCATGCAATAGGGGTTCTTGCATCAACATACTCATGTTCCCCTGAATGACGAATTGGAGAACTCCCAGAGTCTAGTCAACAATCACGCACCAGGGGGGTTGTTGAGTGGTATAAATGTAGATACGACATGTGACCCAATATAATGGGTGACACATGTCAAGCTCTAACTAGAACAAAATGTCCTTGAAAATCATGAAACAAGATGACGCATGGAAAAAATTAAGTGTGTTCACATCACCCTAGGTGACATCGACATGCCACGTCTCTCCGGTGCTTCGTGAATTCAAAAATTTGGGCTTCAGAGGTTCCTTCTACAAAACCCTCAAAAGTCCCAAATGATGAATTTTTGAACAGTTCCATGTCACTCTAGTTGACGTCATCATTCCATGTCACTCATGCATTCCATAAATTCAGCACTTCAGGCTTCGAAACATTTCATATCCACATACTTGATAACTCCTGAATGACGAACTTCCAAAAAGTTGTTTCTCTGAGCTTCGAGACTTTGGGGCTCTAGGACTTCGAAAAACTTCTCATATACACACTTTAAAACTCCCAATCGTCGAGATTCCAAATTCCCGATCAGGTCCACGTCACTCTAGGTGATGCCATCATGCCACGTCACTCCGACGCTCCAGGACTTTAGGACTTCAGAGAATCCCACACCAGAGCACATCAAAACACCTGAATTCCGAACTTATGAACATGTGTTCCCCGAAGCTTTGGGGCTTCGGAGCTCTGGGAATTTCGAACTTCAGGCTTCAGAGGATTTTTCTCTTGAACACCACCCCACCCCGAACTATCAGACACCAAAATTCCAAACACCTACTAATATTTGGACCCATGTCCTCGAACATAAATGGCTTAGATAGGTTCCATACTTCGGGACTTCAATGAAAACTCCACTCTGCACATCCATAACCATATTTCCCCGAACGACAAACTGTAGAACCACTTGGGGGATTCAACGGTCATCCTTCTCCCAATGGATCTATGATGTTGATTCACTATGGGACTTCGGAGCTTCAAGGATTTTTCCCCCTTTTGTCAGAGTCTGGAAAATTAACAAAGAAATGAAGTCGGAAGGACTTGAGGGGTTAAAAACCACGGTACTTCCCCAGATCCGACGACTGTGAGGGATATGCCTTCTCTCGAACATATGCGATGACCCAAATCTAAATTTTGTGGCCTCAAAACCACCGTTGTTGTGGTTTCTTTCCTTTGTTGGATTTCTCGAATTTTTAAACCTCCTAAGATTTAAAACACAACTAAGGCGTTCTCTTGATGCCCTCTTTGCACTCATGGACATTCTGAAACTCGAATTCTGTCCATTTTGACAAAAATTCACTGTGAAACTTTTTCTTCAATTTCCACTTACACGGCTGAATCTAGGCTCAATGTCAAAAAATGGAGCTCTGATACCAAATTGTCACACACCCAACCTTATACATGTTGGGATATGCCACACTTAAACTCTTATGGAACTTAATACATTGTAACATACCCAACCTACCCAGAATGGCTCATGCCACTTAAAAACTTACAATAATTTCATCTGTATACATGCAACTTTGATCAGACAAATACATTCTACCAATATACAGATTTATGCGGAAATAACAGTAAAAATATACATGAAACATACACAGGAAATTCCCACAATTATAAACACATATATAAAAGAACATCATGAAATTGAGCATAGAATTGATACTTTTCATCTCTCTTAGCAATGAGTCACCCCGACTTGGGACTAAAATCCACCCGGGTAAAGGGATTCCTAGGCTACGCAGAGACAACGAAAAGTTACACAGTCAACATGAAGGTTTCCATTCCAGGATGCTAACTCAAACTAACAACCTAAAACCTCTCATTCCACACATGCCTGTCCCACCCTAGGAAGTGTGCCCCTTCACTACTCAACATTCCTTCGGCTGCCCCACTTCCCTTCCAGGGATTCAACAATAGGTCATACATGAATTCTTAGAGTAGTATAGCTACATTTGGGATTCCTCAGGAAAAATGACTTCCCCAACAAACTCTCTCACCTGGAGAGAGTTCTTCAATCCACAGGCCTGACAACCTACTTCTTATGTCCAGCTCGTAAGTCAATCAAGTATGGGAGATGAAAACAACAAAGTTTAGCTATGGAACAAACAATGATAGAAACCAAACTCAGTCACGGAACTGCGTTGGCAACAACAAAATTTAGGTAAGGCATAGTACGGGCTCACGCAAAGTACAGGTGTGTTGTTCTTAAACTGAACATACAGGGTCACTGTTGAAGGTGTGTGTGAGGCATGGAGAGGTTTGACTAATGGAGTCAATGGATTACTGCATAAATGACTTGGTGAATGGGGAAGTATGGCTCCCTCCATGAATGAATGAGTGCGTGCGTGAAATGGGGAAAGATGGGAAAACAAACTAAATCTCCCACATATATTTGCATGTACCCCGATTGACACATGTCTCTCCAGGAGTTTGCTTCTCTCCACTTGGTATTCATATTCTTTCCCACAAGAACTTAGGGTAAATCAATTATCCTCACCATAGTATTTAGGAATAATAATATAATATTCTCTTAGAGATAAGCCCTTTATCTTAGCACCTTTCCTAGGCTCTTAGCCTATCACTTTCCCTTCCTAGTGTATTTTATCCCTCCATACTCTTTTATCGTGGTTGGTCTACACGCAACTACGTATTATATTAATGATATGAGTGTTTACATATACAAAATTAGGCTCACTGTCCTTTATCATCTAGGGTCTTTGGCCTATTCATCACATAAGCCTCCTAGCTTATAATCACTTGGCTCAACATCCTATAAAACATATTTACAATTCAGCTAGGGCTCGGTCTTGGGGTATTACAATTTCACTAGTTAGGCAATATTCTACGATGTCCATTCATATTAGGGGTTTTAAAACTACTCAAAATTTGACCATTATATCACTTAGTAATAATACCTGGTGAGAGGGGTATTTTAATATAACCAGGGGTATTTTAATATACATATTGAAGTAGGTGTTCATAGTTGTATTTTAATTTCCTATGGAGAAGGATATAGATATTTTCTAATGCAGAGCAAAGAAGAAACCCAAGGAAACCTAGTCATGGATTGAGTAAAAGACATCACATGGATTTTTGAAGGCCACAAAAGGAAGAAGCATGATGAATATTAGTGGATGAAAAGTGGGAAATATACTCATAACAACATACTAGAGACCTTGATAAAAACAAGTATGAAAATTTTCGTTAAAAAAATGAATACCTAGAATATATGAATATATGGAGATCAAAATTGATTAGGGGGTATTTTAATTGGAAAGATGTATTGAATGGGGTTCAATAAAATATTTTTGGGAGATAAAAAAGAGTTAGGAGTATTATTTTTTATCATGCAAATGAACCTGTCATGCCATATATGTACTTAGTGAACCTCTCATGTCTCAAAAAAATACTTATCTATTGTATATCTAGCACAGACTTACTCATATACCCATTACAAAATATTGGGATTTACATTTCCAACAATCCCTTGGAAAATGGGTGGTGGAAGAGTGGGAGGGATAAATATGTACAGATCCTCACGCTCCCTTCCCATGGATGAGGGTAGTGATTGCAATTTTTCAAATGAATGGGGAAGGGGGTGATAGGTGAGGTTGTACATATGCACCCCCTCGCCATGTGAAACCCTCAAAAGGATGTAGGTGAGAGTAATTATGTTTACCCTACCATTTATTTATAAGGAAAGTTGTTATTTCTTTGTGGTGAAATAGGTTATGGTATGTTGTTCACTTGATTTATTAAAATAATGTTGACATTATGTATGATATTCAAGTGGTTGATAATGAGACTTAATGATTTTTTTTGAAAATCTATTATACAGTGGCATGGTATGTGTTAATATTTTGTTTCACATTAATACTTCTCAAAATTTTCTTTTCTTGGATGTTCTTTCTTACTTCTAATTTCTATTTTGATTTGTAGCATAAAAATGATGCAAATGGGTAATAATTTAGTGGATACCTAATTATGTAAGAATACTAGAGCAGTAGAAACATCCAACCAAATTGATTTGTGTGAGAGAGGTTGAAACCAATCAATCCCGGGCTTTCGAAAGGGCCACTAAGTGGTCTCACCAAGTGAAACTACTAGGGCTTGTACCCACATCGAATTGAATTCTAGTAATAGATCATTTGGCAGATTGATGTAATAGATCACTATGTATATGGTTTCCACGGGAAGAGGAATATATTGAAATTGTGAGCGTTTGAAGTTTGAAGAGGAATAGATATTAGTTGAGTGTTTGAAGTTTGTTGATGGATGACATGATCCCCAAAAGTTATTCACTTGAGGATTCTTTGAGGTAAATTGTATATTTTATTGAACGTTGGAATATGATGCTGAAGAGATAGATGTGGGAGATCAAAGATTATTGTGGGAGATTGGATCACTTGGATTAATAAGTCTTATTTTTAATACGTAGTTTGAGTTGATTTTTCACAGGTTCAAATTTAGAGGAGTAGAGTATGTACACTTACTTAGACTTTAGTGGTCATTTAGCTGCCATTTTTTTTATTTAATTAGGTTACATGCAAATTAAGGCACAAGTTTCTAGGAAAATGCATTTTTTCATATCTTATATCATTTCTGAGTGCAATCGACTTTCAAATAAAAACAATTTACTCATACCTTGTGTCTCCATGTGTACCTTCCACTATTTGATTTCTCGTCAAAGTTGGGATTAGCTAGCAGACGTGAGCTTGAAAACTCATTGGTGAAGTATAAGGAAGCTCCATTACATTAGCATGATACTAGAAACAACATGATTTAAGTAAAAGAAAAAATAATTAGAGAATATAACGAGGTTGAATATAAGTAAAAGAAAAAATAATTAGAGAATATGTCGCACCTTGTCTTATGTCAACGCACGTTGGATTTAGTAACTGGAATTTATTTGATGGTGATCCATTATTACAAATTTTGGCATCTTGAAATTTCATGTGATGTTGGATCCCTTGTAAAATTGTTTAGTCTCACGCCTTGAATTTAATGTTGGTAGATGATGATTTATACCTTTGATTACCCTTCCTTCATATTTAATTGATGATTATTTTCTATTGAAAATAAAATTTTTTTACCTGTTGTGTGATGCTTGATGGGCGTAACAGCGGGGCCGTTACAGACGAGGACTTGATAGCTTGAGAAACAACTTCAATATCTTCAAAAATCGGGTAGGAGTACAATAGGAGTGTAAAACGCGCTACCCTGAGGCCTTAGACATGTTGTCGGGGAAAGACTGGAGGATCTCGATCATCAGGCATATAAGAACTTCATTGACATTGAATCCGAGCTTTATTAGATTCTTGGGATGGATGACTCATGAAAGTCAAGAGATAAACTGTAGAATGGACAACTTAGAATGGATTGAAAAAGAATAAATGAATGCTAGGTTACAAAGGAGGAATGAGTGTCGTGGGAAATAAAACTATTTCCAAGATCATGGAACATATTGATGTTGAGTGCAAATAGACATGTGTAGGGTAAGGACACTCGGGAAAATTCCTCCATGGGTCAAGGTGTCAGATCACAAGGGAAAAAGTGTTGCAAGAATTGCATTTAAGGAATTCTTTGAAGGTTAAATTGAATAGAAACATGGAGCTGGCATTAGGCCAAAGAAGAAAGGATGATACACACGATGCGATTAAGTGTGACACAACAAGACTCCTTCCATGTTAAGTTTTATGAGCCTAGAGAAAGTAAGATTGATGTTTTTTCACATTTAGAGAGTCTGAAAAATGTTAAAATAAGAATCCAGGGATTTCATTTTTCGTAACTAGTGGAGTCAGTTCAAAAAAGAGTTAAACTTATACCGAGAGGATGTCTCTTCAAAACCATTTTAACGAGTGTGACAGAGACAAGATCACTCGGCTATATTTTTTATTTTAAAGAGTCTAAAAAGAGCTAACTATGGAGTCACATCCTTTTTCTAAGTTTAGTATCCTTATCCAAAAAAAGTATAAAATATAACTTACGAGAACTCTCTCGGTGAGACATATCTCTTGAGGCATACCTTTTTCCTAGATAATCTATTGACCGGAAAAAAGGGTTAAACTTCTGGAAAATAAATGTTCTTTCTGGACCAATTAACAGGTGTGAAATAAACAAAGTCACTAGAAGATATTTTAATATTTAGGGAGTCTGAAAAGAGATTAACTATGGACTTTGAGGGGGTTCTTTTCTCGTAAGTAATCTCCAAGGCTCAAAAAAGAGATAAACCAAAACCAAGGAGAATATCCCTTTTTCAAAAATTTAGTCCCTTAGGAACGAAAAAGGGTTAAAATTATCCCTGATAATACTCTCCTAGTGAACCAAATATCCTAGGGAATACCTTTATTCGTAAATTAATCATCTGGACCAAAAAATGGGTAAACTACCGCTGGACAGATGTGCCTTCAAATTTTATTTTGGCGAGTGTGAAGGGCAACAAGATCACTTGGAAATATTTTCAATTTTAGAGAGTCTGAAAAGGGCTTAAAGAAGACTCTAGGGGGGATTATTTTCACAAGTAATCCAAACGAGACCGAAAAAAGGGGGCTTATGGTCTCGTTATATGTTTCTTTCAAAGTTTAAGCGATCCTGAAAGACAAAAAACCATGCTCATAGGGAGTCCCTTGGGTATAGGCTAGAAAAATAATGAAGAAGAAGGATGAGGCTTCAACACAAGGTCATGGTGGGATTAAACGAGACTCCCATGCCTATGAAGTACTTTGGCATGGGAACCAAATGGAAAACAAATCTCTAACTAAGATTCCCATGGAAGGAAGGCTCTACCACATAAAGTACAACACACTAAAGAAGGTTAGTGTCGCAATTCTGTGGGGTCGATCTTAAGGCCAAATGAACCAGGAAATGAATAATGAAAAAATGAAAGTAGGGGAAAACCTAACCTATATGCTATTTTCGAGGACAATACCTATCAGAACAGATCGATATGATGAACAAAATTCAAAGAAAAAAGGTCTCCACTATCCTGTATATAATACCAATAACACTCATCCATAAGTTAATAAGTCCAATATAGATAGAAACTTCAGAAAACAAGAGGTTTTATTGAATACAAAAATTGAAAAAAAAAAACCTTGACTGTACAATATGGTCCAAGGCACCGCATAACCTTACGATTCATGTGTGGTAGCAGTTCAAGTAGATCCCGCTACTAGTATTTGACCAGGAGTCTCTTCGATAGTCAACCTAGAAATTCTCCCAAAAGGGAAGAAAACACAAACCACGATGTAAGTCTTCCCATGGTATAGAAACCATAGTCATTGATTCAAGAATACCCTCATCAGAAGGCAATTCAATATCCAAGAAATCAAATGAAAGAGGAGGCTCGACAGTATCAAAGGGAGAAACAAACTGACTGTATTCCATATGATGATGGAGTTTCTGGCTAGGATTGGCAGAGTCTATCAATGAAGAATCATAAGCACACATGCTTGAGGATATACAAACAGTGAGATAAGACTCAAAAGAATAATCAAGACCACTCAGACCAAGAGGGGGAAGAAAGGGATCCCATGCCCCCATTGGATAAAATGACTGATAAATTTCTGAGACCATGTCTCGAGAAGGAAAACATGATTTCACAGGTTCCTTCTTAGAAGAAATTGAACATCAAGCATAATACACCACATAATTAACCCGTGGCAGGGTAGATTCTACAGGAACACCAAGAACATATAAAGGGGAAACATGAACTAATGTCTAATTAGGATGGTGATTATCATATGCCAACTGGTCGATAGTGTCAATGCTTCCATTGTAAAGGAAATCCATCACCCGGAATAGCGTAGACACCACAAAATTCATAGCATATACATAATCATGCCCAAGAAGCATATTGAAATCTAACGAGCCTTACCCCACTATAACATCGAAAATGACAATCTTGCCACCTAACGAGACAGGAAACTGAGGAAGAATCCCCAAATATTCAATAGGACGTCTATCAAAATCCAACAACTCATGTGAAGTTGAAACAATCTTGGGAGATCCCAAGGCTTGCCAAGTTGAGGAGGATAAAATAATTGTAGAGGCTCCTTTATCTACAATACATTGGTAAAATTGTTTTAAATTAACTTGAACCCTTATTTGAAAGGGTGAAAAATAAGGAAGACAAGCCTCAACAAGGTCATTATAATCAAAGGAAACCATCCTAGGACTTGGAGAGGGTGTGCTTGAAGTGAGTGGAATGCCCCGTTGTTCTAAAAGAACTGAACTAGAAATTCTAAAAACATAGTCGGTAGACACATCACTCCTCATCATATGAGTGGTATCAACCAAATATTTCATCGGCTTGACCACTTTGGTAGAATCAACACTATCGATCAAAAGAGTGGGATTAGCCAAATATTGCATCGGTGTGATCAATTTGGTAGAATCGAAACTCTCCAAGAGAAGAGTAGGATTAGATGAAGATTTCATCGACACAAACACTTCCTCAACCACTGGATGAATAGGATGTGAGACAACATGTTCTGAAGGCACATCACCCCCCAAAAGAGGAGTGGAGTCGGCTGACCATTGCATTAGCATGACCACTTCACCAACCAAAGGATGAATAGATTGTGAGGAAACCTCAGAAGAATCTAAATCAGAAGAGATTGCAGACAGGGACCACAATCTTTGTTCCTATGGAAGTCCAGGGCATAAATGAGTAATGTGATCTCCCTTGCAAATATTACAAGGGAACTTAGGCATATGTCCTATCCATCTAGGTTTCTCAACATAATCAATTCCCCCAACATGATTAGAAGTGGATGGTTTCTTGTCCTTAACATGGCTCACAAAGCTTGTTGAAAAATATCCAACATGACTAGAAGAAGTTGGTTGTTGAACTCCAATATGAATCACAAGAACGAGGTTCATGCACCCAACATGACTTACAGTGGTTGGTTGCACATCTCCAACATGGTTTTCATAGGTTGGTGATTGGTTGATAACATGACTTGCAGAGGATACAGACCTATCTCCAGTATGACTAGAAGTGATTGGACATTTCCCCCTAGCATGACTTACAGAGGCTGGGTGCTTTCCCCCAACATGACTCATAGAGGTTGTTGACAATTCTCCAACATGACTAGTATAGGTTGGTTTTTCCCCCCCAACATGACTTTCATACGCTGAGTTTTGGTCTTCAACATGACTTGTAGAGGTTGACGACCTATCTCCAACATGACTCACAGAGGTTGGTGTTTTCTTCTTCCTATTATTCCTCTTTCTATCTCATTTAGAATTTTGGTTAATACTAGCTATACTTTCACCAGATAAGGTAGAAGGAGGAGGAGAAGACTTTGTTGACGAAGGAACATGAACATGATTCCAATGAAATAATGTGATTTACTAAGAATCTTCAAGAGAATTTGGGAAATTTGGAATGGTACCCAACCAAACCGGTAGTCCCACATTCAACCCAAGAATGTACAATGTGGCCATCAAAGGGACACCAACATTTCCAAAGTAAGGAAAATCGCAAGAATCCCCTTGCGAAGGGGTTCCTTGGTTGGTATCATCAATAATGTTTTCCATCAAGATCTTATGCATAGGTTCTCCCTTTGTTGGATTTTTCAAGTACGTAAAAGTATCACACACTGACTCGTGTGCACCAGTGTTATAAAAAACAACACCTGTAAGGAGGAGGATCCATGTTTCTAAGTGGAAGACCGAAAATTCCTCACGACCGGTGGAGTGGACTATCTACCACCTTAGGTTAGAGACCCAAAGCAATGACTGATTAAATTACTATGGAAAACTAGGGAGCACAGAGAACACCACTAAGAAAAAAATCCTAAAAAGATGAAAACCAAACAAGATACTCTTTTGAATTCTTCTGACCCAGGGAGATGAAGTCATGATCATCTAAATCATTCACAAAGGCAAATGACTGACCATGATAAACAATTACCTAGACCTCCAAATGATGGTCCCTTCGGGTGTCTCCCATAGAGTACATAGTCTACCTCAAGTATCTTGATACACCCCTTGTAGTCATCGGTGTGTCAACCTATATAATGGAAACTAGGCCACCAAATTGTAATCAACAACTAGGGGGTATAGTCGATAGTCGAGAAAGTGTATGGGCAGGGAAACTAAGCCTGAAAATACTCCTGAGGCCTGAAATGAAATAGGGCCATAATCACTCTTAGATTACCTTGGACATATCCAAGTGTCTCAGAGGTTTGACACAATTTGGGCCAGTAACACTACATGATTCACCCCCAATAAAAACTCTCCCAAATGCTTTGTCAGGATCAGGAGTGGATATCTCCATCACTATCCTCCACGTGGCCTCATGTTTGACTCATGTGTGAGAGGAGCTTCCCGGATTGAGTAATTACAAGGTGGATTTTTACACCCTAGCACAGACACCTTAGTTAAGTTTTGGTTGGAATTAGGGATTTTACCTCTCCACACCTAATCCAAGGCCCTATCCTAAGCTATTTGTGAACCCTAGAAAAAGTGTTACTAATATATTTTAGATTAGCTCATTCATTTTAGGGGCTTTCTTACTCAAGGAATGGAAGTGAAAATTATGTTGTTTGAGACTCTTGTGAAAAAGAACCTAATTAGAACACTTGAAAATAATAATTTACACTCATCCTTCAAATGAAAAGAGTTTCAAGGAAGAAAAAGCATCAACAATCCTTCAAACCTAAAGATGCAATTTATCCTTTCAATGAAAAATGCACAATGCAACTTTTGAGTGAAACAAAAGAGAAAATGAAAGGATTTTCTTTCTCATTTTTCTTTTGAAATGATTTCAAGATGAGAAGAAAACACAACCCTATTCTAATTCCTTTTCTTTTTCAAATAACAATGCAAAGCAATGCAAAGAAAGAAAAAGACCTAACTAGCATACAAAACTAGGTTTTCTTTTTTATATTTTCCATGGTAAACTCATTTTTATTAAAAAATCAAGCTTAAAATAAGCCAAGAAAGATAGGTAAAATAGAGAGACAAGATGATTTATTTTTTTATTTCATAAACAATCTGAGCCTGCAAAATCTCTCAACCCCAAACACAAGAGGCTTCTGGAACTCAAGAAGACCTGGGAACCACAAGATTCTTGTTGGAAAAGGAAAATATTTTGAAAACATTATCCAAAACAATTTGGTGAGCATATGTACACGGGCTGTATATAATGCATATCACGTATGTACGCATGCTGTATAGAGAAAATGACACATACACCTCTGTAAATTTTCAAAAAAAAAAAAAAGTTTGGACATACAACTTAGGAAAGGGAAGATGGTAGGCACTTGAAAGGTGACCAAAGACCCAAACTCACTCATAAAATATGAAAAACTTAAAAATAAACTGAAAAAACCAAATTAAAACCAAAATATCCCACTAAGACCCTAGAGA
>SNQJ01S0005960.1:297546-307946 GCA_010110895.2 Picea sitchensis | reverse complement strand
TCAATCTTTGAGAGCACTGTCTATTTGTTTATCATTTTCATGTTTGAATGCTATAAGCTGTATTGAGTTGTCCCATTGATCCACATTTACAAAATACAAAAACATTCATTTCTTAAGTTACAAATCACCTTTGGTCTGCAACCAAAAAGGGTTTCTTGGAGTGATAACAGATTACTTTAGAGTCCCTTTCAATTATGAGTCGAGTGTGTCTGAGATTTGCTGACGTTTGGATTCCTATAACAAGGCCCCACAATTCTGCTAAATTGCTCATTTCATATCCGATATGCTCGGCCAATAGGTATTGAATTTGTCATGAGTTGTCCCTGATGACCACTCCATATCCTTCTAAGCCAGGATTTCCCTTAGAGGCCCCATCAAACTTAAATTTGTAGAATCCTTGGGGTGGGGGAGACCAAGAATGGGAGCTTGACAGGGAAGAATTTTTGCGAGGTTGAGTGACAGAAGGATTCAAGGGTAGGGATAGATGACAAGTTTCTATAATGGAGGTCTCTAGGGGTTCCGAGGGAAGGTCATCCTGAGTCCAGCATTGGGCTTGAATGGTGTCCTAAACATACCTGACGATAGTGGACCAAAGGAGATTAGAAGAAGAATCCTTGGGGTGGAAAATGCATTTGTTTCTTTCTTTCCAAAGTAGTCAAACAATGAAATCTGGAAGGGTTTTCCATATTATGTTCATTATGGGGATTTGGAAGGGTCCAGTTCCCCAATTTCTTATGATATTTACGATGTTATTTCTTTCTCTTCTAGTTATTCTCATTTGTTGAGAAGCTTGATCCAAAATTATCCCACTAAAAGGACATTGATTGAGAATGTGCTCCATTTTTTCTTCCTATTGCTGACAGAGATGGAAAATTGAGGGTCCTATGAACCCTCTTAGCCTTAGATTATCCCAGGTTAAGATTTTATTTTGAACCAAAAGCCAGAGAAAAGTGGAAACTTTCAACCAAAGATTGGATTTCCATATTATGTTCCAAAGGTTCTCTTTCGACTGATTATGGAAGCTTTCTTGTAGATGATATCCCTCTTTGAGTGTAAACATTCCATTGGGTTATGCCCCCATCGAATAATGTCTGGATCCTCACTTATGTGGATCTTCCTTTGGTTTACCATTTCTCTCCAAAGTTGTAGATCGCATTATGTTGTTACCTGTAGGTATTGTGGGGATACTTTCCAAATGCGCCAAGGAGGGTGAAGAGGGACATCCAACCAAAGGTCAACCACTTGGAGTTTCTTCCAATCACGGATGTGTTCCTGGTAGGGGCGAAGCTTTTCCTTTGATTGCAATGGTGGAAGTTGTTTCCTAGAATCCATCCAAAATAGGGCACTCTCACCATTTCTAATTTCCTAGAAGGCGTGAGCTTGTATGAGTAGTGACCTGTCAGTCGAACGAGTTTAGCTTGAGGGGTGTTCAAAGTATATTTGTTCTTCCAATTTTTGGCCCATAGTTTTGCTGGGGTTTTGATCCAATGCCACCAAATCTTTTCCCCCATAGTGTTGTTTAGCTTACCCAGGTCCTAGAGACCTAGAATCCCCAGGGATTTTGATTTGTGCACTTTGTCCCAGCTAAGTAGGGACCGTATTTTGTTGGGTTGGTGACCATGCCAGTGGAAATTCTGATGTAGGTTCCTTATACTTTTGATAAAATTTTGTGGAGATATCAGGGATGAAAACATATAGGAAATGATAGCTTGAAGCATCGATTTAAGGAGGATTAGTCTAGCCGGAAGGTTGAGGGATATTAAGGTCCATTTTCTAAGGATATTGTATTTGAGAGGAGTAGGGAGTCCCAAGAGATATTTCATGTTGCGGAGTACGAAAGGGGGAGACCCAAGTAATGGGAAGGAAGGGAGAAATTTGGTATGCCTAGCAGACGAGAGATACAAATTTGAATTGTTGGGGGGTGTTGAAGAAGAAAAATTGAGATTTATCCAAATTGAAGGAGGTGCCAGAGGCTTCACTAAAATAATTAAGAATTTTCCTGAGTTGTTGGCTTTCTGAGTTGTGGGATATTTCAAGAGCATGTTATCATTCACAAATTGGTTGTGGGAAGTAGCTAGTTGTATCCCATGCAGATGGAGGCCTTGGAGGGAGCCATCCAGAATGGAATCTTCCATCTAATGGCCTAGAACTTCTGTCATGATGACAAAAACATAAGGGGAAAGGGGGTCTCCTTGCCAAATTCTTTGAGTGGGTGAGAAAGGATGAGAGGGGCTTCGTTAACAAGGATGGAGAAAAAAAGAAGAGGAGATGAGATTCATTATCCAAGTAATCCAGTCAATGATGAAACAAAAGGCTAGTAGGAGGGCCTTCATGTAGTGCGATTTTGAGAGGTCAAGTTTGATTAACATACTTGGGGTGTGAGTGGTCTTGAGTTAGTGGATGACTTCATGAACCAGAATGACACTGTCCATTATCTGACTTCCCTCCACATATCCTGATTGTTCTTTGGAGATGATGAAAGGGAGGATTGGATTGAGTCACATATCTATGACCTTGGAGATGATTTTGTAGATTACATTGCAAAGAATGATTGTCTTGAAGTTAATCGTATTGGTGACTCATTCCTCCTAGGGAATAAGGGTGAGAAATGTGGCATTTAGTGCAGGGGGGACTTTGCCAAAAACGTGAGATTCCTCAAATTAGTTGCCAAAAATCTTCACGGATCATAGGCAAGAAATAGTAGAAGAAATATGTGGTGAAGCCATCAGAACCAGACACATTACCCAAAGGCATATCCTTAATTTCTTGATCCACTTCTGCCTGCAGTATGGGTCTCATGAGGGATTGATTATGTTCTAGAGTAATTAGGGTAGGAATATGTTGAGTGATGCAATTTATAGTTGGAGTTCTATAAATGATGGGCTCTAATATAAGATTCTTATAATAGTTAACCAACTCAGAGGCTATTTCATCATGTCTAAGACTAGTTTTACCTTGTGCATCTTCAAGTTTTGTAATACGGTTGATAAAGTGCCTATGGATCATGGAGCGATGGAAGAATTTATTGTTCTTTTATCCTTCCTTGAGCCATTGGAATCAAGACTTTTGTTTCCAAAGGGTTTCCTCTTGCTTATGTCATTCTTCAAGCTTCTTCTTTAGGCTCTCTTCCTCATGTTGTTGGGATTCTGTATAACCTTCTATAATTATATCCCATTATATTTGCTTGAGTGTCTTCTCTAGATATGTATGATCTTGAAATATGTTACTAAGAACATCCTTATTCAACCGATGGAGCTGTTGTTTGAAGTTTTTAAAACTTTGCTGGAATCTATACATCTTGGTGCCCTGTTGAATCTCCACTTTTTCCCACTAGACTTAGGATAGCTCATGAAACTCTGGATGAGTTAGGAAGAATTTTTCAAACTGGAAAGGTTTGAATTTTGGTGTGGAAATAGTGTCTAGCCAAAGTTGGAGTGGCCAATGATCCAACCCAAATTTTGGCATCATAGTGGATTTCACCATCGATCCTTCCAACATTAAGGTTTCTTAAATTAGAAAAAGATATAACCTGCAGGATATTTGCTGAGCGCCTGAATGCTTATTGGACAAGGTGAAGGAACTGTTACATGTTTCGATGTCTAATAATTTGAGGTGCTCAATGAGGTCTCTAAGCATGAAGATGTCCTGGTCAGGACATTTCTTTCCTCCTCTTTTTTCTTCTATGGCGAGGATGATGTTGAGATATCCTCCCACTATCCATCAATTGTGACCAACAAGCACCCCAAGGTAGGATACGTTGTTGAGGAAGAGATCCTTATGTTGGCTACTCTAAGGGCCATAGGCATTGGCGGTCACTCCATCTTTGCTGGAACGAATGGATCAATAGTGCACGGTGAGGGTACTTACCATGGAGAGAGTGTGATCTATTGTAACTATGGCTAGATTCCAAAGGATGGAAAGGCCCCCTACTGCTCCATTTGAGTCAGTGTAGACATAGTCGCATGTTCTCCAACACCTCTTAAAGAGCTCCTTAGTCGTATTTCTCCACATTTGGTTTCTTGTAACATAATAATATCTGGATCCTCAAATTTTATGCAGTTACGGAGAATCCTCTGTTTGTATATCCCATTCAGGCCCCTAATATTCTAGATGATCATCTTCATCATTGAGGGTTACATGGGTGAGAGAAATAATTCTCAGGTAGACGATGGATCTGACCCAAGTTGATCAAATAGTTTCCTGCCTCCTTTATCAGTGGTTGAGTTGATTTACGTCCTTTTCATCTAACTTCTTTGGGATTTCTTCCAGGATCTGGATCTAGGTTTGGGCTAACACCTAGCCGAGAGGTGGCTCCAAAAGTGGAATCTAGGAAAACCTTGTGGACCTTCCTCAGTTTCTCTACTGGTATGGTTTTCAGATCTTTTTTATTAAGGTATTCCCCTAACTTATCTAGATATATGTCCACTAGTTCTTGTTCATCCATTTCCATCATGGTATCTTCTTTGTCTTCTTCATTGTTAGCCATATTTTCCTGGACTTGGGGATCCATATTTATGATTTGTTCAGGATATGGATTTGGGTTTTTTTTCTCTATACCTTTATTGATTCGCTGCTCCACTGGTTTATGGGGTTCTTGACCTCTTCAGCCTCTGGAAAATTGTTTGAGGACCCCAAAGGAGTTACTATTGATTTTTTTGCACCTACTACTCTCGTTGGGTTTTTTCTGATCTTGTTTCTTATGGTTCAGGACTTGAGTGAAGCCATTCTTATGTTTCTCTTCAACAATTGGTTTTGTTGGAGCAATGAGAGGGCAATCCTTGAAGAGGTGCCCATGTTCGTGGTACTTTCTGCATCTGAAACAAATGTGGTCATAGTTGATGGTTTGTGTCCATTCTTCATATTGATATTCCAAAGTAACTGAGCCTAGTATGGATTTAGAGATATTCATGTAAACACAGATGCATGCATAAGATGTGTAGCTCCTTTTCTTGCTAGATTTTAATAATTTGACATTCTTGCCTGATATGTTTCCAATGCCCGTTAAAATTTATTCAAGCTAGAACTTCTGAGGTACGGAGTAGAGACAGATCCAGACCAGAGCGAAGAAAAAATCCTCCTTTTTTGGGTAGAAGCGGTGGGTCCAAAAGTGTAGGTAGAGTCCCACGGAGCTGTAGAAGTAGGGACCATTTTCAAAGATTTGATCTTTGTCCTCTAGGTTATAAAATATGACCGTGAATAACCCTTTAGAGATTAGCTGGAGCTCATAGTCCCCTTTTGGGATCCACTAGGTTTTGATCCATCGAGTTAGATCTTTTTGCAAAGGCCAAAGCCCTAAAAAAATTTTGATCGCAGCGCAGTCCTTCATAAATTGGGTGCTCTCTCCAACCCTGGTGGATTTAATCACATATTTCAATGCTACTGATGGTTGGGGGATTCATTTCCCTGACACCCAGATGCGAGAAGCAGCCATGGCCATTCTGTTTTCTTGTCCTTGCTCTTCATGTAAGAATTGATCACTGAGGTGCGTCAGAGGTTCAAAAGGCAGTTGCCTGGCCCAGACACCATCTGTTTCATTTGCTGTAACATTCCAATAAGACAGGGCTTTAACCCCTCCCTCTGTGTTCATATTATTGTGTCAAGGGCATCGACAGGAGAGACTACAATGACCTTGATCAGGAGGAATCTAAGGGTTTGAGGACTTTTGCAGGCGCGAGGCATCAAAGCCTAGTGCAAGCATGAGTTAAAAAAAATGTCATTATTCATATGGTTATGAATAAAATTAAATGATAAAATTTATGAGTGTTGATCTTCGCTTTGGTGGCATAAGAGAAACTTGAATGCTCATGATTTTTTAAGTTGTTGGCACTTAAAATTGGTTAGTTTTATCTTTCTTTTATATAATTATTATAATTTTCATAAATAATTTAACATACAACATTTTAATTTCAGAAGTTAATGTTAAGCCCAAACCTATATACACATATTTTTTATTTAACACATCTCCTTTAATTTTTATTGACTATTTATTTTATAGAATAAATAATAATTGGCTGACCATTTATTTGAGAGAATTTTGTTGTCTTATATTACAAGAAGAGGCTTCCATTATTTGTTGGTTTTAGCATAATTTGTATTTCTATTATAAATACATTTTAAGTGATTTTGATCAGTAATGCCCCACCACTTCACCTACAACAAGAATTTTAGGAATATAGGCTAACGCAATTTTAGTATCTGTATAAACATCTTCAAGATGTTGACATGCAATATTGTAATTCAAACTTATACATGAATTCAAATCTATGCAACACAAAATTTTGGACAGAAACATCACCAATGGAATGACACTTGTTAAATATGAAATCATTTAATTTTTTAAAATTTTATTTTATATTTGACATATTTTATAATTATGTTTTTAATATTATTAAACTAAAAATAAACAATTTTTGTCTTCACAAAATACAAATTTAACTATTTTTGAAATATTTTATAATTATGTTTCTAATATTATTAAATTGAAAAAATTATTTTCTTTCCTCACAAAATACAAATTTAGCTAGTTTTATAATTATGTTTTTAATAATATTAAATTGAAAACAAAACAATTTTTATCATCAAAAAAATACAAATTTAACTATTTTTATAATTATGTTTGAAAATTCAAATATTTTATAATTATGTTTTTAATATTATTAAATTGAAAAAATCATTTTCTTTCCTCACAAAATAAAAATTTAACTATTTTATAATTATGTTTCTGATTTTATTAAATTGAAAAAAAACTTTTATCATAAAAAAAATACAAATTTAACTTCATGAAAATACTAAATTTTTGCTTTCAAAGACCAAACTCGAGAAGTTATTAAAAATACGAACTTTTGTATCTTATCTATGGATATATTTACCGACCAAAGTCACCCTTACGTATATACACTCGAAGTTATTCAATATTAAACTTCTCTCCATATTTCACGCATAAGAAAAAATAATAAAAAATATCACATAATAATGTATATATATTGAATCTTGTTTTCAAGTGTAACATAATGATGTATACATATTGAATCTTGTTTTTAAGTGTAATAATATTTTAAATATTAAACTTCTATCAATATTTCACGCATAAGAAAAAATAATAAAAAATATCACATAATGATGTATATAGATTAAATCTTGTTTTCAAGTGTAACATAATGATGTATATATATTGAATCTTGTTTTTAAGTGTAATAATATTTTAAAGTGCAGTTTAGAGATTCGATGCAACCAGAGTTTTTAAAACGTTGAATATCTTTATATATTTTAAAATGTAATTTTAACAATAAATTTTTTATATTTAATTAAAATTATATAATCTAATTTTAATAATAATGAAAAAATCTAAATATTAAATTATTTAAACTTCTTTTCTTACAAATATTTTGACCCGTCACTAATAATATAAAATAGTAAAAGCATGAAAATGCAAAAGATTTGATTTTACATGAAACGAACTTCTCTACGAAGTATAGTTATTAGTTTTATTATTTAATATTACGGTGACTTGTAGGATAACGTTATTGGCATAGTCACAAGTTTTGTGACATATCATACGTTTGTCGGTTTTTGTTAGTTAAACCCAAAAAATCAATGGATGGATTTCGATTATTAAAAAATTAAAAGAACTATTACATACAGGAGACCTGGACAAAGATGAATGGCCGACTCAACTTATTTTTTTTAAAAGAATTAAAAACCTTTACAAGGTAATAGTGGAGATTATTTTATTATTTTTTTGTTTTTCTTATTTTTATGATGTATATAGAAACGGTTTTATCAAATGAGCACCTAATTTTTTTGAGAACGTTTTAAAACTCCACTCTGATCCAAAGATTTTTCTAACAATTTTTAAAGTGTTATTTTTTTTTAAATAACAATTTTGATTATTTCGACTAATTTAAAACCTTATTTTATTTTAAGATTGTAGAAATTAAAATTTATTTAATGCCCGTGAAAATGATGAATAATTTGGATAATCATGATCACGATCTAAAAAAATGTCTTTACTTTATCAACAAGAACATGCACTCGGAGCTTAGGGAGGAACTTCCAACATTAGGAAATGAGGACAAGGAAACCTAAAAGGAGGAACTCCCAGTATTGGGCAAGGAGGTCGAGGTAACTTTAAAAAGGTAGTGTCGTTTGTGATGGTCAAGGAGGCCAAGGTAATGGGTATTGATAGAAAAGGAAAAATAGTGGCTTCGACCTCCAAATTAAAGGAAATTTATAAAGGTGGATTGGACATGGTTCAAAATATGAAGTTTGGTGCTTTGTGAGAGAAAATGTTGTGTAGATGGTGGAAGCAACAACATCCATCGTTTGTGCATGAAGGTGGTCGAATCAACCTGGGAAAGGAAGGGGTATCTCTTTGTAAACCGATGCCATTGCATGAGTGAAGTAGATTGATTGAGCATATTGGTCACTTAATTTGGTAGGTAGCTAAGTGAGTGGGTGGAGCTAAAAAACAATGGAAATAGAGTCATGATGAGGGTGGAGGTCACCCACATGAGGGGTAATTAAAGAGGTTTATGTTGGTTGAGTTTGGTCATATATAGAAATGATACTATGTAGGGAGGAGAGTACATGCAACATTGGGGTGCCACTGGGTTAGTGAGATTGATCGATGAGGCTCATAATCATATGGTTTCTTGGAGACAAAGACACAAGTGGGTGTGATGGTTGTTTCCAAAAACAACACAAGGATGGTTGTATGCATGAACTTGTCTATATCTTAGTTCACTTGGGTGGATAGACTATTGTCCCCATCATGCATAGGGGAATGTTGAGGGAGAGGGTGCATAAATGTAGCACAAAGGGCATAAGGATGATTGTTGGTATGACCTTGTCTATGTATTAGTTCTCTTGCATGGGTAGATTACTTCCCACAACATGAGTGAGGTCCTATTGAGGGAGAGGGTGTAGAAAGGTAACACAAATATATTTTTTGAAGATTTATAATATTTAAACAATTATGGGTATCATGAAAAAACAATTTGCCAATGGTGCAAGAGTGCTTAGTCTTCATGGGTGATCATGTTTTTGCATGGTTTGGTGTAGGACCTAGTTGGAATTGTCATATTCCCTAGAACGGGTGTCCCTTGTTGGTGTTTCTTAGTCCTGATGTTCTCTTTGTTCATCCTTTAGGTTGTTTTTTGTGAACTAACCTAGATGTGGGTGGATGTTATTCTTTTCACAAGTTTGGGAGAGGGAGATGGGACTAATTTAACAATTGGTGAATTCAATGGGGAGGGACTAGGTTGACATGGGTGGGAGATCAACTAAAATAGTAGGCCTATGGTTAAACTTTTAAGGATTACAATGGCCATAATGGGGGGGACCAACATGTCCATGTTGTGGGAATAAATAGGGGAGTTTGTATGGAGAGTTCTCGAAATTGACAACTTTTGAAAAATTGGGTATAATTAAATGCATTGGAAGCATAGCTAGGTGACTATCAAGAACAATATGGGACTCCTCCAATGAAAGGGGGGAAATTTTGTCTACAAGTCTTGGTGTAGGGTGGCGGATTTGAGGATATGCCCCCTTTTTTCATTATGGGTCCCACACCCTTAGTTATAACTACAATAAATTAGATGTTTTTAAATAATTGTGCTACATGAATATGTCTCCAAAATTACGTCCCCAAATGAACAAAGGTGATACTAATGTTAGTTCTTAGATGGTGAACAATGTGGTTTCCAGGTGCGTTTACAATGGTGTCAAATTGGTTTTGGTGGTAAGTTCTGTAATGATGAAAAATAAAAATGATAAGAACACCCTTAAGAGACTATCAAAGATAAATAAAATTGCAATGTGTAATAGGAAATTCTAAATGCACCTCCACCAAGGATGATGAAATATGTTGTTGTAATCCAAGTGAAGATTCAAACGAGATAGTTAAAGTAATTAAATCCCAAGTTGGTTTCTCACTATCCATCTTAGGTACTACTCCCAATCCTTTATCATGTCACATGGATGGACAATTAGAAAAGGCCGATCGAGCCACCTCTTCACTTGTCATGGATCAAGGTGTGAAGACACATGCATTGGGAGACACTAGAATTACTATGAATGAGAAATATTTACATTAACTAAGCATAGCCTAGTCTTTCCACCCATATTTAAATACATGTCCTTGAATTCACTTTCGACAATCAATGAGTTGTAAAATACCATGGATATTCAACTAGAACAATTCATCACAAAAAATATTGAAATATTCTAAAATAGTTTATTATATAGTTTATTACCTTAGATCTTATATTTAATATTACAAGCCCGCAGGGGTGTAGACCGATTGGCAAGTGCCGTGTAAATGGAAGGAACTATGTAAAAATGAGGTCTCAAGGTCGATTCTCACCCCGATTTACTCGGAGGGCGTGCTTGCGGGCTGTGCG
>SNQJ01S0005960.1:229391-279542 GCA_010110895.2 Picea sitchensis | reverse complement strand
GGTTTCGTTGCATTCCGACAATTTCCGTAATTTTGAGTTATTATGGGTCATATCTTAATTAAATTCACTAAGAAGGTCATAATTGGCATATTACTTGGAGAAACCTCTTAGTGTAATAGCTCATCGGAATTGAGAGGAAGAGAACTATAGGATAAGATGATGAGAAGTGATTTTCAGTGGCCGGAGAAGCCATCAGGATGGATAAATCACTTTTTAGAGGTAAAATGGTTAATTAATTAATTAATTAATTAAGTGATTTAATCAAGGAATAATAAAATAAAATAATAGTCACTTGGAGGGAAAAGGTCAACAACGAATTAGCGTTTCGGGAAGCTATAAAGGAAGGGTAAAGCAACCTAATTCATTATGCATTGTTATGATTTGATGTTGAGAGTTCCCAGAGGAGGAGGAGAGCCAACCTTACTGTTTTGTGGATTTTTGGAGGAAACAACCACCATTGATCAGTTTCGGTGTTGAGAGACACACCCTAGCCCATCGGAGATACCATCCAGGTATTTCATCGTACTTTTTAGGAGTATCCATTGCAGAGTGTGTAGCTCAGCCAATGAGGGCACAAGTCAGTTTGAGGGTTTGGAGAGCTGCACGAGATCCATATCCAGATTGCAGTTTCCTTCCAACCCATTTGAGATCCAGCCGGGGTGCTTCTATTGAGCCATCTATCGTCATATTCTGATGGTGGAATCTTGCATATGGACTCATTCAACCATTTAGGGCACATCTCTTCCGGACAGACATTTTGTGTTGCATGCAGAGTTTCAGAGTAGATCCGGACAAATCCTTTCGAACCATTTCCTTATTTGGCGAGATGATTGTTTTGAGCCATATAGCAGTAGATTCCATTGGTGGAATCCTTTGGGGTGCATCCAATGCTCCAGGAGGAGTGCAAAACCCCTAGGGGTCCAGATCCAGTGCCTTAGAGACCAGATTTGAGATCCGGCACTCACCCATTTCAGTCTAGAGGTTAGGGCACTTCTTTTGGAGCAGTTTCTAGTGTATTCCGATGGTCTGAACTTCCGAACGAGTTTTCCAGCTGGTAGTGGTTACCATACTTCGTCGAAATCGAATATTTTCGTCGATCTATCCGTGCATGCATCAGATCTGCTATCATCTTCTGATCATGGGTATTTTTGTGTAATTTGATTATATTCCAGTACTGATCCATGAGATCTGGATGATGTTTATATTCTATATTTCCAGTAGGCTATTGTATTTCCATGCTCAAACTGTATTATACATGATATTGGGCAGTTGATGTTCTTTACTTCTACATGCATCCTTTATATGTTTTTTAAACTATAAATATGCAACATGCACATGCAATAACCATCAAGATCTCAGACATACAACTGAAACGCATCCAGAAACCCCTAGTGTATCAGATCTGCAAGACAGAATAATAGATCAGTAGCAAATATCTCGATCAGCGGGATCAGGGATATTTCCCCATGTGCATCCTCTGTCTCACTGACCAAACCTGTGCATGGAGGCTCTATCCTGAAGCCGTGACCCTGAACCATTTTTCCATTGCTGAGCCTGTGGAAAAGCCCGTGTCCGTTTTCCCGTTGGTTGTGTGGCCACGCAGTGCTGGACTGCGTGGGAGGTTTGTTGGCCAGTTGTACAACACTCTTTCCAGGTGAGAGAGGTGATTGATGTTGGAAGAATAGGTTGTTGGCCTGTGAGCGATTCTCTCCAGGCGAGAGAGTGTACAAAGGAAGGAGAAAACTCCTGGAAGGAACCTTGTAGCTACCACAGAGCCCGAAGACTTCCGGTCCGGCCTGTTGCTGTAACCCAAGGCGATGGAGGTTAGCAGTCGAAGGATTGTCTGGGTGACAGAGAAGGTGTACACTCCTGGGGTGGAACAGGCATGTGGGGAATGAGGGTCTGTGGGCAGTGAGCATGAGAGGTTCCTGGGACATAATTCCTTCCTTGTCATTGTGTGTTTTCCCTATAACCTCAGCCTAGCCTAGGATTCCTTGCCTTGGGGTGGAGCTTAGTCCCAGCTCGGGGGTGATCCACTGTTGAGCTGATGAGCAGTGTGGTCTAAGGCTGGGAGGTTCATGGAAGGCCTGCACTTGGTTGGTGGAACTGCCACTGTTTCAAAGATAAGTACCTGTCTATGATTTAATCATGTTTTGCATGACTGTGATGCTTATGTTATGATGAATTCCACTGTGTATATGAATTAATATTAACTAGTATTGATTGTTGATTATGGCAGTAATTCATATGAATACCATGTGTAGAATGTGTTTAACTTGTTTTAAATGCATGTGATTAATTGTGAGTGAGAATGTTGTTATTCTGCATAGTATCACCTACATAGTAGTGAGCAAAAGGGGTGTTACAACTATAGAATCTTCTACCTTCTATGTTATGACTCAATATCTCACTCCACAATGTTATGCTCAACTATGGAACAATAACAATACCAAAAGAATGGAAACCCTTCCTTTCCTAGAAGCATAGTATTTAACATAGATTGATAGCTATATAGGGTTAGGGTTAGGGATTTTCCATGACTCAACCCTCAATCAGTGCTAGGGTTTTAGAACCTCTAAAATATTGTTTAAATTCTACATGTGAATATCCCCACATGTGTGAGTAATGGGAGATAACATGGAATCTACTTGGTACCATGTTGGTCAACTTGGAGGAGGCATAAATTCCACATACAAACTTTGATTGAGGTAATTTTCACACCATTAGAAAACATTTAGTGTGTAGAACGACGTTAAGGGGACATAGTTGTGCTCATAAATTTTTGACCCCAAAAAGTGTCATTTGATACCTCAAACTAGATCTGTAAGTTTTCAAACCCCAAATCACCGAATTGGGACCTACCTGTAAAATATTCCTTAGAAGACAATTCATCAAAGTTTTCCATCTAGAAAGTACTAGGTAGGTGACAAACTATGTTATGATTGATTCTAAATCATACCTCCCCACTTAGGGGGGGTTTTTCTCCTTGAAATATTTTATTGAATGAGTCAAGGAAATTTTTCCTCTACCTTCTCCCCAAAGTACTATTTGACCTTTCCTAGAAGTTTATCTTACAACCCAACCTACCAAAGTTCATGTTGTCATTGTTTGGTATTTTTGGACTTCTTCTACAAAAATATATATTCCCCCAACACTACCTAAGATTTTGGTGCTAAGTCCTCTATGATAGGTAGGATACAATCATTATTTTCCAAATCCAACACGAAATGATCACAAAGTTTTATATTTTCCACATTCATTATTGTGTAAATCCACACATATCGGGGTAGACTAAGTCTATAGGAATTATCGTACACCTTCTCCAATACATCAAAGGGACCATACTATTGATTTTTTATATTCTTACTAGGATCTTGTAGCCTTTATTTATTTAGGTACAACCAAAGTTTGTCTCCCACCTTGAATGCTTTCTCAATTTTGTGTTGATCATGCTAAGACTTTTAATTTTTCTATGACTTCTTCAATGTCTCCTATACTTGCAAATGAATTTGCCTAATCTTATCAAGAAAATTTTCATACTCCAATGCTTCACCTATCATGTATTACCTATATGATGTTACTTCAAGGCTTCACCTATAGCATGTTACGAGGAAAATCTCTTTATGGCTAGGGTAAACCACAACAGACGGATATGACTGCATAAATCCACTCTATCCCAAAAAGTTGCTATATAAACCAATGTGCAAGTGAGATAATAAAGGGAATTACCTCGTCCAAACGTTTGATGATGTCCATCATTGAGAACTTTGACCGAAAGCTTTATACCTGCAAAAATTTCTCAACAAACAAGCATAGAGAGCATATAATGATAATACAAAAGATTAGCACATTAGATATCATAATCTATTAATATACAAAACAAACATGCCCATGGATAATAACTCATATATTTGCAAGATATCAATTGGATGAGAAGAGAGTATTTCTATTAATAAATGATCAACAAAAGTGAAAATATTACAGACTTGCGTGTCGGCATGGTTCAGAACTGAGAAACGAAGTTCCTTCTAGATGAGCCTCCACCACTTGAATCCTCCACTAAATTCAAGCTCATAGAAGGGGGACAATGAGGTTCTCCATCAATAAAGGAAGATCTTGGGGGATGAACATTGTGTTCATAATTAAAGGACAAAGGGATGTAGACTCAATATGAAGTAATAATTTCTCCTTTTATGGATTGATATCCTAGATGATTCTATGTTAAGAAAGGTAATAGAGGATTCCTAATAGAATTGATCAATTTCTTGGATTGGTTAGCACTTACTAGAAAGATATTTGATTTACCTTTGTGTGCATTGATGATGGCATACATCCCATCATTAATTAATTGGTATTATTTTCTCTCCCGGTGAATATTTCACCCCTTGTATGCCTGTAGGGGCTTCCAAAAACTGCACCACACACATCAAGTGGTACTACATCTACCTTCACTTCATCAATACAGATTGCACTTCTATAAAATTTTATCTTACACTATTTAGTTAAATTGAGATCTACATCGTTATTTACCCATCCCAATGGTTATGGGTTATGATGATCATCAAATTTCAATCCAAGCTTGTTGACTAGATATTTTGTTATGATCTTGGCCTATGAACCCGAATCGAATTGAGCATGCACCTTTGTCTTATTGACCCAAATATTAATGTGAAATATTTTTGTCATATACTTCTCTTCATTGTGATGGAACGATACTTAGTTTCACCTCCTTCTACACTCTAGTGTAGAAAATATTTTAATCTATATATGACTTGTTGTCTACCCAGTTCCTTGAATACTTGCCTAGTCAATTATTCTTTTTGGCATCCTTATTATTTTTTTTTGGATTCATATATGTATTTAGCTTCCAACACTTACCTTCAATGTGGCCATTGATATTTCAATGGTTTAATTGGTTGTTTAGATCCTTTAAATATTGTACAATGACTATTGTCTTCTTGTCCTTTACTTTCCACTTATTCTTCCCCTTTTTGGAAGCATCTTGGTGGTATTTATGTTGGAACCACTTGGCTATCCTTTATTATTTAATATATTATTTGGTAATATTCTTACACATAAGCCTTAATAATAATCCTGGGTTTAAATAATATCACCTTCTTCCATAAATGACCGTGTAGACCCCTCGGATGCTTTATACGTACGTCTAGGTTTTTGGGAATCATACCAAACATTATATCTAATTTTCTAAACTTGGTGGTGTACTCTTTCACACTCTATCCTTACCTCTACCTAAAGCTATTCCAATGGATACAATGGTCCACTACATACCCAATAGAGTGGAAATAAGGATTGAAGAGGGTTTTGAATGCCTTCGGCTTAGTTACTAGGATGTCACCCTCCAAATGAAGTGTCTCCATGTGGATCCCCCCCCCAAAGATAGGGCATGCCCCTCTAATTTCTATTATAAAATGAAATAATTTTCTCTTCTCCTATGTTATGGACATTGAAATAAACTTCTAACTGTTGCAACCAATGATTCAACTTAACAAAATCAATCTCACGTTGGTAGGGTTTTATATAAACTTTCACTTCCATTTTAAACAAATAATGTGAATAAGTGATGACACTAGAACTTGGTTTCTCATTGTCTGACTCTTTTTTGGATCCTTTTCTTGGTTTTCATTCTCCTCCAATTTCTTGTTCGATCTAGATTTTGAGTTAGAGTCACCAACCTCTCCAAAAGGTCCAAACATGTTCTATAGATCCACGATGAAGAGGGACATGTTGCAAAAAATATCAATGAATTGTTTTTCCATCATTGAAAATATCTCATCCGCATCATCTCAAGGGTTGTTACAATTGGACTCATTTTCCATCCTTAGGGTTTTGATATTTTCTTCTAAAGCCAATTCCTAGATTCTACAACTTCCCACAAAACCATAGATGACCTATTATGATACTAATGTTATATGTGAACTACCATGGATATTCCACTAAAATAGTTCACCATAATAGATCTTGCAATATTTCAAAAATATTTTATTATGCAGTTTATTACCCTAGATATCATATTTAATATTACTAGTGTAGCACTCAAAATTATCTAAATAACTAAAACCCAAATGAAATAAATGAGAAAATTAACATACCATCCACAAAAATGAACACAATATGTGACCTAGAAAGCTCAATACAAGATGATACCTATGCACTACTAATTGTTTTCTCAATTATGAAAAGAAAGTACAAAGAAAGGGGTACTCACTATGGAGTTTCCATGGACACTATGGCCTCAATTGATACTATACAAACTTCCACCTTGTACATTATGCTTCAATACCCTTCTGCTATATTTGATTCTCAACTATGGAACAATAACAATATAAAAGAATGGAACTCATTCCTTTCCTAGTAGACCAATATTTAACATACCTTGATAGTAGTTTAGGGTTAGGGTTAGGTATTTTGAAAGCCTCAACCCTCAATTAGTGTTAGGGATTTGTACCCTCATGAATCTTATTGAAAGTCTACATGTGACTATCCCTACATGTGTGAGTAATGGGGATTGGCATGGAATCCACTTAGTACCATGGTGGTCAAGATGGAAGGTCGACTTGTAGTAGGTATAACTTCCACATATGAACTCCGATTGAGGTGATTTTCACACCATTCAAAATATTTCAATGTCTACAATAATGTCAAGAGTCTAGAGCTATGGTCACAAATTTTCACTCCAAAACATGCCATTTGATGCCTCAGACCATCTCTAGAATTTTTTGGACTCCAAATCACCAAATCAAGACTTGGCCCTAAAATGGGCCCTGCAAGAAAAATCCTCCAATTCTTCAACCTATAAAGTACCAAGATAGATGAAAATTTATAAATTGATCGGTTCTAGATCACTTGAGGACTCCTCTCCTCACTCAAGTAAAATTGTAGTTTCAAATTTTAACAACCTTGGAGTATTATTTTGATGCCTAACTCCAAGGTCCTAATCTAATCTAACTATCGGTGTTACCTAACAATATCTACTATCCCTATGTTTTCTACACCATTTAACTAGTTGAAGTGAAATTAGGGGTCATACGATATCAATTTCATCGAAGAATCATTTAACTATAGATTAAATTAAGGGATAGATTTTAAGGTTACTTGCTTAAATGTGGTACCTTTTTATGTGAACAGGGTGATATGAGTTTGTTGAACTTGAAATATTGCTTTAAATGAAATGACATAAATGATAAATGTTTAGAAATAAAGTGTTCATGTTTTATCAATTCCAATTTCTCTAAGCATCTCACAATTCAAGCAAAGAAAGAATAATTGATGCAACCTATAATTCAGGAAAAAATAACAGTGCATACCATCACCTACTTGGTGAGAAAATCAACCCATTTTGTCCCTTTTAACTTTACTACCTAGGTTCAAGCCAACCCATACAATGCAGCTTTGTGGATATGTACCATGAAATCCTTGACTTGCATGACTTTGG
The DNA here is from genome assembly GCA_010110895.2 of Picea sitchensis. Lineage (NCBI taxonomy): Eukaryota > Viridiplantae > Streptophyta > Pinopsida > Pinales > Pinaceae > Picea > Picea sitchensis. Next base: position 272,089 of record SNQJ01S0005960.1, on the reverse strand, counting down.
TAACTATGGCATGCACAATTATGCAGAAACAACTTCGATATTTGCACAGTTTTTCAAGAATGTGTGAGAATTCATAAGCCTCATAAATGTGTAATGGGGGAATGTATTGCAAACTATTATGGAGAGTGTTATAAAGTAGTGAGTTGTGAAGGAAAAGTTCAAAATCCAACAAGAGGATGAAATTCAATATTTTATCCTAAATATGGTATCCATTTTTCTATGCGTGATTTGGTGAATTGGCTGACCAAATCCACTAAATCAATAGGTTGAAGCGATCGATGTAGAAAATAATGAAAATTTGAAGTGTGTGAGTAAGAAATGTAAACTAAAAATCACCCACAAGCACATGCAAACCAAAATTGATGGAGAAAGGAGAAGCAAACCTTGATGGAATCTTCTTTGCGAATTGTCAAGTTGTGGATCAATGTGAAATGGATTTGAATGGATAATATTCCTCATATAAATTGTACAGAAGGAAAGAAAAAAACAAATCTGCAACTCTCCAACAAGATTAGTATTTCAAGTGGTTAATATAAAATCCAATGGAGAAGTATGCAAACCACTTAAACAAGATTTTAGGGGAAAAGAGATTAAATGCTTTGTATTAACATAAAAGGAAATAACAAGATACACAATTTTAATATTTCACCGCAAGGGAGTGATGGAGATGGCCTATAAAGCTCTCTCTTTTGGGGTTCTTTCATCTTTAGGACTGTCTCACTGGTTCTCGAGTGATTTGGATAGCATTTCCCCTTATTTTGACATGCAATTGAAGAAACTTTTATAGCATAGCTAGTCATGAAACATAATGAAATGGATTGAGCTAAAATATTGGTGAAAATATATGAAGAGGACTTCATTAATAGAGTTTTCTAGAGGAAAAAATGAGGGAAAATGGAGTTTCATCTCAAATATTAGGCCATGTTTCATCCATGCGCCTGGAATTATTCAGAGAAAACATAGAGTTTCTTGTAAATATCATTAATGGATTTTGTAGGAAAAGGGGTACCCTTACTTAATACCAACATTACAATTAATTCCTACAAACTTTTTATTATTAGATTTCATCTTAGCAATAATTTTTTTATTAAAATCAATTGACTCATTAAGAAGCAAACATGTCCCAAAATTTGACCCAATTTGAAAAGATGATTAGAAATTTCTAAAGCAAACATTTATACTAGACTATATATATATATATATATATATATATATATATATATATATATATATATATATATATATAACCATACTCAATTAAATCTTATTTCTTATTGGACTTTCTCTCAAAGTTAAATCTTATTTCTTATTGGACTTTCTCTATATTATAGTTCCTTAACCACATTTGATTTTCAATCTATTCATATTTGATGTAATAAGATTCAACGTAAAAGGAAGAAGAATAGGAAAAATATCATAAAAGTGAAGTTGGTTTGATGACTTATTTTTAAATGCCAGAAGTAAAGTTGTAATAGTGTTTGTGTTTCATGAATTAGTAGTTGAAAATAATTATGTCAGTAAGGTGTATACTTATTAAAAAGTGTTAGTATTAATGAAATTTTCATCATATATGTCCTTTATGTGGACACGATTTGATATGCATTGATTATTCTTTGTCGTCACAACAAATTAAAGGCTAAGATTTTATCGAATAAATTCCTTGCATTTCAAAACATCGAGATTATTTGTTTCTAGGGGTCATTAGCATGATTAATGTGATAATGTCTGATTGAGTTATTAATCATGATAGTTTATGCAACAAATTCCCAATCATGTTATTTACTATTCCTAGGTATTTTAAGTATCTGTGTGGGGTTTTTTACTATATCGAGTTTGATGGAGAGGTTGTTTGCTACAATGATGTGGAAATTTTTGGTTGTTAACTATGTATGGGGGTTTTAACTAGGAGTGGATTTTTCTATTGCATCAGTTTCTTTTCTATCATTTGGGTTTAAATCAATTGTTGGCCCTTGACCAAGTTTTGAGGAACACTTGGTCATATTTGACCATTTTTGGGACTTTGACAGCTTGTCAAAGATGGAGCGCAACGTGAAGCAGAAATCATGGAAGCTAGACCCCTTTTTGGGTCCTTTTTGGGTTTTTGGGGATAATGTAATGGGAAAGGGATGTCAGGCCGTGGGTTTACCCACGCTTAGGCCCACTTTCGTAATGTATAAATAGATGTCTAGGAGAAGTAAGTAAGGGGACGGTAGCCCATCCATGTGATGTAAGCTAAGTGCTAGTAGTGCTCTTTGCATGACTGTAGAAGGGTTACAAAACTAAGTGCAAGTTATTATAGAAATTATAGAAGACTTTGTGATACAATGCAAGGAAGAAGGATATAGCGAGATACACAGCTCTTATGTCCTGTGTGTTGAAGGGTTTTTGGGGACTCTGTGTTGTAACCTGATTAACTGAAGCTAATAAAGAAGAAGACTTTGTGGATGTAGCCCCAGGGTGGGGGTGAACCATGGTAAATCTGTGTGTTGTTCTCTATGCCTCAACCTGATGTGTTTGTCTCTTTCTTTGCTAAGTGATTTGATGTGTTTAGATAGATCTATTTATGCTTTGTGCTTCTGAGATACAAATGAATTTTAGATCTTGTATGTAAGATGCTTAGTGCTTGATCTGTCGAATCTAGTATATCTTGTTGTGGCTAAGTGCTGAATTATCTTAGATCTAAGTACATACTGTGATGCTCTGTGTTGTCTGCGAAGTATCATAAGGGTTGAATATTGATGAATAATCTATGCTAGGTGATTTCTAAGTGTTATAATCATAGATATGTGTCCCAGCTAAGGCTGCAGACACCTGAGTCTCGCAACCACCCCTGGCTCTACCTGAGGTGGGACTTCATCTACTTCGCAGGTGTTGCCAAAAGGGTCGGTAGTTAGGATTTTGTTGGTGCATTGTTGTAGCGTTGAACCCTGGTTCTGCCCCTGTTCCAACATCAATCAAGTTATTGCATATACATTCTTTATCGTCGCTCAATATATCTCCTATACATGGAGAAATTTCCTTGTTGATAATTTTCATATGTTGCCACTCCTAAGCCGTTTCAATTTTCATTTCCATTTTAGTTTACAACCATGAATGACCATCATATCCTCAAATATTTTTCCATGTTTAGGGTTTGAGCTTTAAGTAAACAAAAAATCATCATTTCTTTTCTTTGTCATGTGAATGTAGATGTAGATTGGAGTAGGATCAAGGAACCATAAGGGTTAAAACAAAGAAATAATAGTATTATAGAGATAAACACGCCATTGAGCATGATGTTTGGCAATGAGGTTAACTAATGTTGTTGATATTTCTCTAGCTCTATCAAAATTCCCAGTATATTCTTTTTTTTTTTTGTTTATATATCCTTGAATTTGTGCTTCAATATACTTCCACAAACACACATATATATTGAATCAAAAATTCGGGGATATATAAACCCAAAGCATATTTGTTTATATATCGTTGGATTTGTGCTTCAATATACTTCCATATATATATATATATATATACACATGGTGCTTAAGTATGTTTATTTCATACTCTATGATATGTTTAATATATTCAATGCTTCCTCTCTATTTAATATGCTTAGTATACACCAATCTATTTCATATATTCAATCCTTCATTTTTTCAAATGCACTGGAATTTTTGTAAGGAATAGACCTTCATTTTAATTCATTTTATGATTCAAAGAAATGAAACATATTATTTCACACCTATTAACTCTAATTTTTATAGAAAAAACAATATAGATAAGAATTGTCCCTACAAAATCTTAGAGTAAGATATTTACAATATGAAAAATGAAGGTAGTATCCCCATGTTAGGAGATTTTAATGCCAGAATTGCAACCAATCAAGATATTATTTTAAGTAATGACTCCAACCCTAATCCTCTTTATCTATATGAGGACCTTGTCTTAGCTAACAGTAACAAAATAAACTATAAATGCCTGATTGAGAATTTATTTGGTACCAAGTTAATCAACCTTTGCAGTTCTCAAGATTTAATAACTTGCAATGGTATGAATAAGTGGAAAAATTATAACATGATGACTTGTATCCATGGGATGGGTAGTAGTGTTTTCGATTTTGTAATATCACATATCCCCATGACCATGAACTTAAATTTAATCATATAACTCTAACCCTAACTTTTAACTTTGTCATGCACAAAATATATATAGAGGAGCATTGTGACAACCAAAGGAACTTACTTTTTGACAAACATAAATTCAATCTCTTCTTTAAATACATAAACAATGCTTTAATATTCAGAATGTATCAGAACAATATTGAATATGACTATCATAATTTTACAACAACCCTCTCCACTTCAATTAACAATTTCTCTATTGAGGTGCTATGTAAAAATAAAAGTAGTACAACTAACCCTTCGTATGATAATGAATGTAAAATTTATAGAAAATCCTTTAGGGATGCTTACAATATGCATCTTTAAAATATGATAAGATAAATAGATACAAAACCTTAATTAAATAGAAAAAAACAAACTATAAAAATAGAAATAAAGAGAATATTTTGCACCTGTTTAAGATAGATCCTAAGAAATTGTAGAGGAAAAATCTAACTCAAAAAACTAGAGAAATGTAACGACCCTCGGGTGTTACGACATCTAAGCGACATACGACAAGTAATTTTTTTTTCTTTTTTCTTTTAGTGTTGCATTAGGAAATTAAAACATCACTATAATTAGCAACATCATTGACACATCAATCACATAAATTAATGAAAAAAAATAACACATTAACAATAATTCACACCTCAATCCGACACATCCTCAATTTAGTAATGACATATAATCAACCATCATCATAATGAAATAACGACACCAGTAACAACATCACCTGCTACTCATCACTGAAATAGATAACAACGCAATCAATGCGTCAACAAAGGGTAGAGACTCATAACATAAATAGATTAGCATATTATCAAAATTTGAAATATAGAAGCAAATTACAACAACATTCAACCAGACAATTGATATAAGTGTCTACCCACCCATCCTACCCTACAAGGTTAGGACCTACAAGACACATAAGCAACGCTCAAGCCTATGTTCCAATTGATTTTAACCATTTAAGGTCTCAAGGCTGGCAATTTTTTGGAGGAACAAGGAGGTGTGTACATCCAACTAACACAATCATTCCAAGAAACTAGCTAAACAAAGAGTCTACGATCATAGATCACATAAATCCATCAATCCTAAACATCAATTAATCAAGTCATAGGAGAATCATTCGCATAACACATAATAGACCATATTAAATCCAAGGTGCAAAGCATTTAACAATTAATTTCGAGGCGCAAGGCCTAGTCACAAACATCGCCATCCATCATAATAAAATTTCATTACATGTTAGAAGACTAACGTCTGAGGCCATCATTTAGTACATAAATCCATTGTGTAAGAAGTCTAAGTACTCGATCAATAAGCAACACATCATTCTAAGGTCACAAGTATAAACCACTTTGTCATTCATCAATCAATAATCAATCATTTCACATGGTTAAATAATTACATAACAATCCATATATCACATTAATCGTGCACAATTTAATCAACATTAATTTAAATTTGGGGCGCAAGATAAACATCTACTTTAATGAAAGGAGAAAGGTAAACATCAATTCTAACTATGCGGCGCATGTAATCCAAAATTTTAATTCAATCGAGCAACATTGATATTCAAGGCGCAATAGAAAACTATAATTAATCCATCAAGCCTTAATAATTTTTAATGGCACAAGTAGTAATTGTTAAATCAACATACATTACAATATGATTTATTTCGTGTAAGATGTTTAATGTCTACAACAATCCTTCATTTAATTTTATTGCACGCAAGATGTCTTATTACCTAGTTCACTCATTCATTTCATTATCATTTATTGCACAAGGTCTAAAGTCTAACACCTGCATTCATCACTAGTGCTATTATGGTGTTACCCCTACAAGTGTAGTTATAATTATACAAATTCCTCATTATTAATATAAATAATTTGAATAATAAACATATTCAATAATAATCAACATATCATCATTATTCAAAAACAATCATAATCAATAATACACCATTGTAATATTATTGAATAAAAAATTATTAATAAAACTTACCGTCATGGAATAATTACCTAGCATTATTATTCAATAGACAATCAGATTCATTAATATACAATTGTAATACTATTGAATCACCAATCATTAATAAAACTTACCATCATTAAAAATTACATCGCATTATCATTCAATAAAACAACAAATTTAATAATATACCATTATAGTACTATTGAATCAATACATTAATAAAGACTTACCGTCATCAATTTTTTACAATAAAAGAATACATTGATGGGGGGAGAAATTTAGCTACACGATGGAAACAATAATCATTAATCCAATCCTACATTTTAAAAATAGTAAACTGAAATTTAAAAGTATTAATTTAAGGAGGGAAAAGTATTTCCCAGCGAGACATGCCATCGCAAAAAAAAGAGGAAAGCTATTCGTTGGGCATGGGGAAGTTGAGATAAATATGTTGCACGTTAAAAAAGAATTGATTGCAGAGGAGGATTACTCACATTTGTGTGAATTTCCAGATGATTTGATTGAATAAATATTTCCATGGCTGCGGGTGGAATATCTCTCTAAATTCAACACTGTTTGCAAAGAATGGAACGCATTGTTTTCATCAACCAAATTTATTACTGCACAATGGGTTGAGGCACCTGCTAACAAAAACCCAATGTTTTTGGTAGGTTTTGTGGTGTTTGAGGTCTTCCCTCATCTTCGTGACTCCTGCATGAACCATGTACGCTTCTCTATGAGCTTCGTTTAAGATCAAACTTCTCAACTTGTCATTAGGCGGTACGTAAATATTGTTATTATATCTCATTAATCTGTCATTGTCCATAGTAAATCCCTCAAATTTTGGTACCAACTTGGTGTCTTGTCTGATATTTTCCTTAACCTCTTTATACCAATCATCGTCGCGCTCTAGAGTTATAATATTTTCACGAAGATTCACTGAAGAGGTATCAACAAAAATATGCATGGTCTCTGACTCAATGCATCTTCCACTATGTTCATTGTTCATTTTATGTAGGTAATATTAAAATCGTACTAGATAAGCAGTTCCGACTAACGCCCTTGTCACGCGTTCAATTCACCTTGCGTAAAAATGTGTTGAAAACCACAGTGTTTCATTTTTAGTTCAAATTTTCGTCCAATCAAGTAGTGTCTCCACACTCTCAAGGCATACAAAATGAGAAATAACTCCAAATAAGGGCCTATGACATCCTATGAAAGGACCTCGTCAAACCAATTGCATATCGCACAGTGATTCGTTCATTCTCAAAATGTGTTCTTCTCTTTGGGGGTTGGACCCCTCTGGCATGGGTGCAATTGGAGGCATCGTACCTCCGCCCTTAGTACGATGTCGTCTACCTCCATGACGTCCTCTAACCATTATTATCGCATGGACGGGTTAAAATTTTTAATGAGTGCTAATTTTTTAATCAAGAGTTTAATACAGTGGAAGGTGTGATGATCCACAGTCCCAGGGTTGAACCCACTCTAATACCATATGTAACGACCCTCAGGCGTTACGAAAACTAAGCGAGATACAACATGTAAATTTGTTTTTTTTCTTTTATTGCTATGTTAGAAAATTAAAATGTCACTATAATTAGAAACATCATCGACACATCAATCACATAAATTAATGAACAACATTAACACATTAACAATAATTCAAGCCTCAAGCCAACACATCCTTAATTTAGTAAAGACATATAATCAACCATCATCATAAGGAAATAACGACACAAGTAAGAGCATCGCCCGCTACTCATCATTGAAATAAATAACAACACAATCAAGCTGTCAATGAAGAGTAGTGACTCATAACATACATAGATTAGAACATTAGCACAATTTGAAAGTTGAAATCAAATTACAACAACATTCAACCAAACAATTGATATAATTGTCTACTCGCCCATCCTACCCTGCAAGGTTAGGACCTCCAAGACACATAAGCAACGCTCAAGCCCGGGTTCCAATTGATTTTAACCATTTAAGGTCCCAAGGCTGGCGACTGTTCTGAGGAACAACGAGGTGTCTACATCTCACTAACACAATCAATCCAAGCAACTAGCTAAACAAAGAGTCTACGATCATCGATCACATAAATCCATCAATCCTAAACATCAATTAATCAAGGCATAGGAGAATCATTTGCATAACACATAATAGACCATATTAAATACAGGGTGCAAATAATTTAACAATTAATTTCGAGGCACATGGCCCAGTCACCAACGTCACCATCCATCATAATAGAACTTCATTACGCGCTAGAAGACTAATGTTTGAGACCATCATTTAGTACATAAATCCATTGCGCAAGAAGTCTATGTACTCGATCAATAAGCAACAGATAATTCTAAGGTCACAAAGATAAACCACTTTATCATTCATCAATCAATAATCAATCGTTGCGCATGGTTAAATAATTACATAACCATCCATATATCACATTAATCGTCTGTAATTTAATCAACTTTAATTTAAATTCGGGGTGCAATATCAACATCTACTTTAATGAAAGGAGCAAGGTAAACACCAATTCTAACTTTGCGGCGCAAGTAATTCAAAATTTTAATTCAATTCAACAACATCAATATTCAAGGCACAATATAAAACTATAATTAATCCATCATGCCTTTATAAATTTTAATGTTAATTGTTAAATTAACATACATTACAGTATGATTTATTTCGAGCAAGATGTTTAATGTCTACAACCATCCTTCCTTTAACTTTATTGTACGCAATAGGTCTTATTACCTAGTTCACTCATTCATTTCATTATCTTTTATTGCGCAAGGTCTAAAGTCACCCCTACAAGTGTAGTTATAATTATACAAATTCCTGATTATTTATATAAATGCTTTGAATAACAAACATATTCAATAATAATCTTCATATCATCATTATTCAAAAACAATCATAATCAATAATACACCATGGTAATATTATTGAATCAACAATCATTAATAAAACTTACCATCATGGAATAATTACCTAGCATTATTATTCAATAGACAATAAGATTAATTAATGTAATACTATTGAATCACCAATCATTAATAAAACTTACCATCATTAAAAATTACATCACATTAACATTCAATAAAACAAGGGATTTAATAATACACCATTCTAGTACTATTGAATCGACACATTAATAAAGGCTTATCGTCATTAATTTTTTACAATAAAAGAATACATTGATGGGGGAAATTCAGCTACACGATGGAAACAACAATCATTGATTTAATCTTACGTTTTAAAAATAGTAAACTGAAATTTAAAATCATTAATTTAAGGAGGGAAAAACGCTAGGATTCAGTGCCACAATTTCACAGCGAGACAGACCATCGCAGAAAAGAAGAATGCTATTTGTTGGGCATGGGTACGCTGAGATAACTCTGTCGCATGTTTAAAAAATGACGATTGCACAGGAGGATTACTCACATTTGTGTGAATTTCTAGATGATTTGATTGAATGAATATTTCCATGGCTGCCGACGAAATATCTCTATAAATTCAACACTGTTTTCGTCAACCAAAGTTATTACTGCACAATGGGCTGAGGCGCCTCCTAAAAAAAACCCATTGTTGTTGGTAGGTTCTTTGGAGTACAATCGAGATTGTTTCACATACTCCTCCTTAACACAGAGTTGAAATACCTTCTGTGCGCCTAGAGTTTCTATTATGTTTTGTTACCTGGGATCAGGAGCAGGCCTCTTTTTTATTGGAGGCAATTCCATCGAGTCCATCTATGTCTGAAATCCTCTCATAAGAAATTTATTTACACTTCCACCGATGATGCTCGACGAACATTATTTGACTGGGGAGATATGCATCGTGCAGTAAGGGGAAGATGGATACAATGTAGCAGTTCTGCACCCGTCCAGGATCCTTGGACGGAACACAATGGAAATTTTTTATTCCACTCACAAGGTGTGCAGGATTTTCAGAGTCTGCGACATGAATTTGAAATTATACCCACATGTGAATAAGGGAGAGGGAATAGTTTTTTACGGACTCGGCTTCTTCTATTGTTTAATGGAGTCAGACACTATGGACGTCACTATAAGTTTCAAGATGCAAGATGGGACGTCATTCTTTGTTCCACTATCGAGGTATATTTATGTTCATAACATAGAATCCGTGCGTGAAGGAGTAATTCGCAGAGCCCTTGGGAAACGAAATTCATGTGTGGAATATAATTTGCTCCGAAACATTCACTCAGACAAATTTGCTCAGAGAAATCATTTTAAACTTTGCATAGAGAAAACGTTTAAACCTCAATTTTTTTTTACATTTGCTCAGAGAAAAAAAATCGTTGCAAACTTGCACAGAGAAAATATTTAAACCCCAAATCGTTTTTACACTTTTCTCAAAGAAAAATCTTTTTAAACTTTGCACACAGAATTGGAAAATACACTAGTCAAAGAACCCAAACATCAAATTTTATTCCCAAATAACCCCTTCAAGCAAACTTTCCCAACAATAACAGACATCCATTATAGTTTTATCAACACATGAACCTATGTAGAATTTCTAACTAATTTACAAATGCAACTTTAAAAAAAAAATGTGTATCATAACCGGTTGATGGCTTCTTGATGTTCTCGAGATCCTCCTCGCTCCCACTTTCTAATCGTTGAGACCTCATCGGTACCTCCCATCCAACGATAGGGTTAATTTTCTTCCCCCTAAGCCCCCCTCCTCGAGCCGCAAATGGGCCACACACACAAACAAAAGATAATCTATCTCCTAACTCACCTCGCAAAATTGAGCTACCACTCTCTATTCAAGTTGGGTATCCCAACTCCCACAAGAAAATTCAATAAAGAAAAATCTTACAGCAAAACCTTGCACATACCAGTGGTCATCGATTCCTCTTCTCTGCCAATACTTTTATAGAGTTTTCTTAGTGACCACTTTCCAATTCCACGTTAAATTATTTTTATTAAATTTTAATTAGGAAAAACTCCCACCCGTTCACTTGTCCCAATCCCTTAGTTGTACAAGAAATTCTTTTAATTAATTAAATTAATTGTCAATTTCCATCACCCACCTAAAAAGATTCTTAAAAACTTTAATTTATATCTCTTTATTTCCTCAATTTTCTTTAATGACTAACTCCTTTCTTAAAGCTTAGTTGAGTTTGATTTAGGAAAGTTCTCTAGACTAGATTCCTTTCTATGTTCCACATTCTTTTTTTGCATTTAATTTCCCCTTTTTGTCTAAGTTCCAATTTAGCATGTCTTGCACATAAACAATAATTTATTCTTACATCATTTATTTCTCCTTTAAAATATTAATTTGATTTTTCTTCATCCCCCCTTTATTAATTGATTAATTAATTTTTAGTCCTCATACCCTATTTAAACCTATGATTTATTTTCAACCAGGCTTAGCAATTTTTAAGAGAAATTTTATAATTAATAAACATTACTCATACAACATTTATTTTAAGGTTGACCATGTCAAAATAAAATATTTTTTTCTAGGAACCTAGGTTCATTGACTCGCCAATGTTAAAAATCGCAAAGTTCCCTTCAGGACTCATTACGTGCTCCAACGGTGTCACTCGCCTTTATTCATGTTTCATTTATGCAACATTCCCTTCAAGACACACTACATGCTTCGAGGGTGCCACTCGACTTTTGACTGATTTTGGTAGCTGTCCAACCCTTGGAGTCAATACTCCATCAGGAGACCTTGTGCGAGACTAAGAGCCTCTAAGGAATAAGAACCTTTCGTTATTGTGTGCCCTTTATAATCTTCGTGAGCGAATTTCTCAGTCTTCCCTCACGACATCGTGGATATCTTGAACTAGGTAATCATTAACCTATAGTTTGAGCCACGATGAGAGTGTGACAAGGATGTGGAAGGGCTATTGCCACACCTCTCCCTCAATATCTCTAGTTGTTGTGCATGGCCCATTTACTCATATTGTGATTCTTATTAGTAAGCAATCGTCAGCCTGCATCCAACAAGGAAACATGCCAACGATCCATAAACAACATCATAATATACCCAGACATATGTCACATATACAATAACATAAATACCCAAACCATATATAGTCCACTCTCTTACTCAATCCAGAGTCCAAGGAGGTGCATTGATGCCATTGACATTCTCAATATGTCAAGAGTCCTGCACACTCAGGAGAAACCAGTCAATATCACTTCTCTATACATAATAAAATAACATAACATCATAATCCATAATCTCATCATCAGAATCAATAAGCGAAGTAGACAATCATATAATGAACTAGATCACTTGCACACAAGTGTCCTCAAAGAATAAGCCACACCGGGTTCGCACAAGAGCGGTATGATAAAGAATGTAAAATGTATAGAAAATCCTTTAGGGATGCTTACAATATGCATATTTAAAATAGGATAAGATAAATAGATACAAAACCTTAATTAAACAGAAAATATATATATATATATATCAATAGAAAGAAAGAGACGCTTTTGCACCTATTTAAAATAGATCCTAAGAAATTCTAGAAGCAAAATCTAACTCAAAAAACTAAAGAAAATAATAAGATTCGCTTGAAGGATTGTAATTTCTACATTAAAAATATGTATGAATCCCCTAACATCATGGACAACATGCCAAATAGCTCTACAAAGGATAAAGTGTTTTTTGTAGAAGACATTAATTTTGGGTTTAAGTGACTCTGAGAAGGAAAATATAAGGAAATCAAAGGTTACCAAGCTTGAATATTAAAATTTAGAGGACCTATCATCATCCCTCACATACATAAGATCTTCAATTTAGCTATCCAACAAGACTTCCCAAAATCTTGGTCTCAAACCGTCATTGTACCTATTCTTAGAAGTGGAGATAAAATAAATCTCTCTAATTATAGGACCATTATGATTAGCCCCATTTTAAATAATCTATACAGATGTATTTTGTAAAAGAAGATTGGCACATGGCTAAAAATCCATGGAAAAAGAACTAGAGGCCAAGATGTGTTTAGAGAATTCCATTCCACTCTGGACCACCTTGTTACATTTAGGATCATTGTAGAGGAGTGTCGTAATGATAAAACTAATCTCCTTTATTGTTTTTTTTTTTATTTTAGAAAATATTTTGACACTATTCCTAGGACGAACCTCTGGAATAGATTAGAAGATTTGAAAGTCCCTTTTGAGTTAAGAGTCGTTGAAGTAAGGATATTTGAGAAATTTATTGACAATTTTAGGAACACTCACATCTGGTCGAAAGAAACTAAATGTAATATAGGAGTAAAAAAAGGTCCCCCCCTATCCCCTACCCTTTTTGGCATCTATATTGATAAGTTATAAGATTGTTTGGAGGATATAACCTGTTTTGACCAGACTCTCGCTAGTATAGTCATCATCCTCCTTCTTTATGTTGATGATGTTGTTCTTCTAGAGAAGATTCCTCATGACCTAGGTAAGAAATTGATAACCCTCAAGGACTTCTTGTCTATTATGTGAATGACTATGAACATTGAGAAAACAAAGGTTAGGAAAATTAAATCCAAAAGGATGAACTACAGTACTTTTTTTTTATGACAACAATAGCTTGGAGGAAGTCCCTTCATACAAGTATCTTGGAATCGATATCCACCACAAGCTCAATTGGAACCATAGCGTTAAAAAAAGGATAAATGGAGGGTGGAAAGCTTATTATGGGCTCAAACGCAATTGTAAATCAGCAAACCTTTGGCTTTGGGATAAAAAGAAACTCATGTTTCACACTCTTGTCAGTCCAATTATCTTATATGGATGTCAAGTTTGAGGTTTCAGTATATCTAGAGAATCTCTAGAGAATCCTAGACAAATATAGAATAGATCCAAATAAATTTTATAAGTTTTAATATGAAAATTAAAAGCAATACACCCTATCATATACTCTTCATACAAGCAATCATTTCCCCCATTGAGAGCATTGTTATGATTAGATACCTAATATACAAGAACAAGATAAACAACATGGATAACAAAATGCTACCCAAAATTTCTCCAAACCTTAGCCAAAACCACTAGTGGCTCAAGCGGGGATGGCATCAAGATACTAAATCTTGGCTAAATCATTGGTGAATATAAGGATAAACCATCTTGCAAGAATATCGATAATATTACAAATATTATCACTTCTAAATTTAAGGAGAATATGTGGTGTGATAAAGAATTAGTGGATAAAAGGAAGTTAAGAAACTACAAGGAGGTGGTCAATCCTAGTTTAGAAGATCAAAATCATCTCTCAGTTTTGAAAAGTGCAAAGAAGAAAATCAACACTACTGAAATAAGAAAAAACTCTCACGAGCTACACGGTGAAACTAGGTGTTGGACAACTCCGAAAACACCATGGGATGAGAGAATTTGTCACCTTTGTGACACTAAATGGGTAGAAGATCAAAAACACTTTGTCTTTGATTGTCCTGCCATACCCATATTAGATCTCAATTGAAAAATATTTTCCACATTAAAGACGTTCTTAACCTCCTAAGTCATCAAAACTATGGTGGAAAATTATAAACCAATTGATCTCAATAAACGTGAATCAAAGATCATTTTAACCTCTCAAGTCATCAAAACTATGATGATAATGAGAGATCAAATAAATCATCAAAACTATGATGATCTTAAAAAAAAAATTATATATATATATATATATTAACTGAAGATTTAGTGATATAATGATAATATAACATTAAAAAATGATATATATATATATATATATATATATATATATATATATAGCATATATATATATATATACATATACTCTTTTAATAAATGTAATTGTATTTCATACTACTCACGTACTTTTAAATGGTTTAATGCTTCATTTTAATTACTTTATTTTAAAAACGAAAGAACACAGTTTATTAATATAGGCGTAAGTATAATGCTCATTTTAATTCATTTTTATGCAAATATGCTTTCTTTTTAACTCTGCCTTTAGTTTTATTTGAAAAAAATATACATTTTTTAAAAGATTCCTTTGGATGCATGCATTCCTCAATTTGTTTTGTATTCCAGTTTTATACTTTGTTTTGTGTATATTTATATGTGCTTGGTATATATATAAATACGAAGAAACGCAACTTCGTTTTTTTAAATATATGGGCAGCATGCTTATGGTTTTATATATATATGCTTAGTATTAATTCGCTTTATACTTTGTCTTTTAATTAGTTTTTTAATATAGGCTATTTTAATATTCGTTTTTAATTATTTTTATTTTCCAATTCTAATTCATGTATGCATATGTTCCTCTTTATATTTGGTCTGCTCTATATATATATATAACTATTTTATGGAATAAAGGACCCCATTAGACCCACTCAAGCTATATATATATATAAATATATACATATATATATTTTATTAATTATATTTGATTCTAATTTGAATTAATTTATACTTATTAGAAAATCATTTAATTAATTAACTTACTTCTATACTTTAATGCCATTTACATATATACATTAATATATAAAAAAAAAAAAAAAAAAAAAAAAAAAAAAAAAAAAAAAAAAAAAAAAAAACACTTTTATATATATATATATATATATATATATATATATATATATATACATTTTTTTATTTTTTATTATTATTACATCAATTGAATTTTTTTCATTAGTCAGATTTTATAGGATATTTATATGCTTTCCCATACTTAATTCCCATATAATTAAACATGATATGGTCTGATTTTTTATCCATTTGGCATGTATAATGTTTCATTTATAAGAGTTTAATATATGACATAAGACTCATTTCTATGCTTCATCTCAAAAGAACAGAGAGGAACTTCATATCATATATATATATATATATATATATATATATATATATATATATATATATATATATATTATTGCATTAATTGAATAATTTTTATTTTATTCTATTGGTTGATTTTTATAGATATATGTTTTATAAATTTTATTCTTATTTAATTTTAATAGCATATATATATATATTAAATGCATTTTTATATATTTTATTTGTTTTCATTTTGTGTATTTATGATGATAATGATAATTAACCTCCAATTGAGAAGATTACTTGGCAATTTTATACCTTGTTCTTTTGTAGCTTTGAAAAGAATTAAGAGGTTTTCTAAGATCATCTAGAATTTTGTTTTAGTTAAAATCTTACATAGTTATAAAGACAAATATTTTGAAATTGAGATCTAATCTGAGATAGGCTTCACAATATAAGAAAGTGATTTTCATATTCAACCTTCTTATTTTCACAAAGGTGACACACTCTTCAGTCCCATGGAATTTTAGAATTGACCAACAATTCCTCGTTTCCATCAGAGCTTTGTAGACTTTTGTTCCTTTATCTTACTGCCTTTGTTTCTTATCCTTGTTCCTTCTCAAAATATAGAGATAATTGTGATCTTATATATTAGGGTTGATTGCATCCTTATAATACTCATAATTATTATTTTTTTTCCCTCTTAACTCTTTATCACACCACCCTTTCTCCTTAAATTTTGATTTAATGATATTTCTAATAGTATCCTTATTATGCAAACCTGGGTGTCTCCATGACCCTAAATACCTTTAGCTGTCTCAATATTTATTCCATCCCCACTTGAGATGTGTGTGAGGTGGTTACAACTAGATTTTGAAACAATTTTAAGAAGCCTCTTGTCTTCCACATGTTTAACTTGTTCTTATAAGTACATTAGGTATTCACATAATCACTTCAATAGGGGAAATTATTTCTTTCTCTAAGAGGAGAATGGATAGCACATACTTCCTCTTTTAATTTTGAGGACAGGGTTATATAATTATTTTGTATTTTCTTTTTTATTTCTCTGAATATTCACTTGTAGAGATATTACATATCCCTAGACTTCAAATCCATATAGAATAAAATGTGTAACAAGAGTCATAAAGAGGAGCTTCTTCTTATCCTATTAATCCAAAGATTGATTGATTTACAATTTTTTCAAGCCCATAATAAGCTTTCCCCATCCCCAAGAATCCTTTCCTCAAGGTGCCATTAGTAATTTAGTTGAGATTTTAAGTAGAATATCAATTCCAATATATTTTGTATGAAGTCATTTCATCCAAGTTTTTATTTTCATATTAATTAAGTATTGTAGGTGATCCTATTGGATTTAATGATCATGACCTTAATCTTGTCATGATGCATTAGTGATACCCGTATTGGAGAAAAAATCCTGGAGGATTATTAGTTGGTTTTAAGATTATGGGGATTCCTCGCCATAAGAATTATATCATTGACATAAATAATAATATTGATGACTATAATAGTGAGAGTAGGACTAAACACCTGCTTCTTCCAAAACAATCTTCTAACTTGTCAAAGTAAATGCAAAAAGGGGAATAAGGGAAACCTTGCTTGACTCCAATATTCCAATTAATCTCTTTCGACCAATTCTAAATGTTTCTAAACTTGGCATTAACTTTCTCATACAACCTTATTACAACAACTCTCAACTCGAAGGACACTTTTATCTCTTCCAACATATTTCAAAGGTTTTTCTTGGCAACCTTGTCAGCATTTCTAGAAGTCACCAAAACAACAAAAAAATATTGGCTTTAGCATTGTGTAACTCTTCTTCAATGATCCTAAAGGAAAAAAGATGGTCTAGTTGAATGATGTCTCTTTAAACCTGGTCTGACCTTTATCTCTTTTACCATGACTCTCTAGCCAAAGGCTAATATTCTCTTCCAAAATAATTCAAGTTTTACATATGTCGCTTAATCATTTTTATGCTTTGTTATATTTATATTTTTATAAATAAAAAAAAAAAAAAAAAAAAAATTATTTCAATATATATATATATATATATATATAATGATGATGATGATGGATATTTTTTAACATCCACCTAGATCAACTAGTCTAATATCGCATCTAAGAATGTAAGATATTACTTCGATTTCTTTAAAATTAACTCAAAAAACATCAGAGAGAAGTGTTCCAACATCACCACATTTCTGATCAATTAAAAAGGTTGAAAATGTTTGTATTGTGGAATATATATATATATATATATATATATATATATATATATATATATATATATATATATAATTTTTTGATATACTAATAAATTTATTTGATATATGTTTTGTTTATACTTACCTTTATATAATAATTGCTTAAATTATAATTCTGATAAGAAACAAGGTTTGTATTATATTTAATAATTGAGTTTGTAGGATTATTTATTGAGCTGATGTTTTAAAATGGATTTGGCTCTTTAAAGATAGTTTATATGTGAAATATACCATTTTCTACTATTTTTCAATCAAAAATATACTTTATGATTTTAACGTAATGTTTTAAATTTAAAAAAAAAAAAAAAATATTTATTCCTTTTATTTGTTTCTCTTTTAGAAATTAATTCTATAACATTTATGGTTTTAATAGTTCATCTATTGATATAAAGTTTTTATTAATGCTTCTATTTATTTAAGGTTTTATGTTTTAGTCTTTATTATATTTATATAATAGTTCTATTCATTATGTTCATATTTTTTTGTTGCGAGGAAACTTCTTAGTATGCTTCTTACATGATACAAGCATTTGGAGTTAAAGAATATCTAAATTTTAGAGATGATATTTACTTTATTTCCTTTCTTAGTATAGATAAGATTTAGAATGGTTTGTAAATATTGGAATGTTATTCTACAAACCTCTTTTTTCCTATCTCAATGTCCAAAAAAAATTCAATGAATAATTTGGTTTTCTAATTTTCATGGTCCATGTCAAAAGTAAGTTACTTTCTCTAGAACATACCTAAATCAAGTGGATGCATATCTCATTTTGTTGTGTCATTTATAGATTCTAGATACACAATTGAATGTACATTTGGATCCATTATTTTGTTATCTTTACCAACATGATTTTCCCATGCAAATAATTATTTTGTAATGAATCCATTTACCAAAGCATTTAAAAATATAAGATCTATACATGTTGGAGACTGGGGTTTCTTTACATGGTTAAGTAAGTGCTAAAAAATATGAAAATGGTATTGTTTTGAAACATATTTACAAAAGAATGCAATCAAAGTTTTACATTTGTAGAAGGTTTGACATGTTGTGACAAGGATAGAAGTTTCTTATGGCGGCATTACACTCTCAAAATAGGTAGTGGTATATATAAGTAAAATGTATTGGTTGTATTTAGACAAATATTATGAAGATTACTCTCTGTATGGGTACACTATCTACTGGTTTGATGTATGCCATTAGCATTACACAACCAACTTTATATATATATATATATATATATATATATATATATATATATATATATCATCAATGATGGTCCCATCTCTCTTTGGTTTATTGAAGAATTAGAAATTTTCAATTTGGTCGGCCATGTCTTGAACAAAGATTAGACTAGTTTGAGGATTATTGGGGATTCAGATGGAATTGGTTGCAAGACATTTCTATGTATAAAAATAAAAAATACCCTCGGTATATCTCATTTCAAACAATGGATGTGATAGTACTTATGTGCAATAAAACTGAATTTACACTCATGTTCTATGATTTGTTGACTAGATTTTGTATCCCAATAACTATTTATAATGTATCAATTTTATAGAATTTAGGGTTCAAATTTCCATTGCAAGAGCATTTCAATGATATGTTTGAAAGTGGAAATCTTTTTCGAGTCCTAGGGATGATTTTAGGGGCTAAATTTCACTCATGGGCTAATTTTCCATGGTTTTTCCCAGAAAAAGATCCATTCTTCTAAAAATTATTTGCCCAAACTCTATAGAATAAAATTATTTTAACTTAAAAATTGCCAAAATTTTATACAAGCTATATAAAATCCTTAGAAATTTGAATATTCTTGCAACAATATCTCCAAACATTTATAGTTGGTATATGAAGGATTAGTAATATTCACCAAGGTTTTTACATTTTAAAATAAATTTCCATCCTTAAAATCATCCATGTTTTCGACTTGTTCAAAATATGGATTCTATTGATGCCATTTCAACATTAGGAATATATTTATGGCTTAGACTACTTGGCATCATAATAATTAATGTGAAATATTTTCAAAAAAATTGTAACTATTTTTGCATGTTTAGATATTAAATTTATTTTGATACTATTATCATCTGTAAATTGTCACAAATATTCTACTGGAACAATTCATCACAACATATACGATAAATAAAACTGAAATCTACACAATGAAGGTTAAATTCCTTTAGATTTTATAATATTTAGTTACTGATTTTATGCTTATGCATGAAATGGATAAAATGCAAAAAATAGAGAACAATAAAATACAAGTACACACCATCCACAAAATTACACAATGATTTTCTTTGGGAAACCCTTACGGGAGAAAACCCAGTTAGAAGGTGAGGCTTCTCTGCTCTCTTTTCTTTGGTATGGAAATAATTCAAGTACAAAGGAGAATGAACTCTCTATGGAGTTACCTGAGATGTGTAGCATGCTAGGCTACCATAGAACATTAAACCCCTATGTTATAATCTCTAATTTCCCACTCCCAATTGTTATTCTCTTCTATGGAACGAAATAAAATATTATAGAATAGAACCCCTTCTCCTCCTAGTGGAACACTATTTAACATAACTCAATATCCATCTAGGGGTAGGTTTTTGACTTCCTGAACCCTTATTTGTTGTATGGTTTTGAACCTTCTAGAATCTTCTTGAAATTCCTCACATTTCTAGCCCCACATGCATGAGTAATGGGGGTTGACATGGCATCCTCTTGTATCATGGTGATCAACACGATAGGTCAACTTTTGGGAGGCATGAATTTTGCATACAAACTTTGCTTGACGCATGGTGTGTACCATTGGAAATATTTTAGACCCCAATTTTCCAAACTGGGACTTGCCACCAAAATGACCCTACAACTTGATTCCTCCAATTTTTCCACTATGAAAGAATCTAGATAGATGAAAAATAATACAATGATTCAGTTTGGATCATATTCACTTTCATATCATTTTCATATTTTTCACCACATTCTACATTTTCTTATGCTTATTACATATTTTTATTTTTTGTCACTTTAATATTGATTTCTACATCTTCCCCAATGTATAAGAATTGCAATTCTATAGATGGTTCTGAATGACCTGTTTTTGTATTTCCAAATAACATGACTTACTATATTTTTGGAATTCAAATTACTATGGATATTTAATAATAATGTAAATATTTCTATGTACTTGTAGAAATGTCTACCTAAGGAATACGTAAGAGTATTACGAAATGTACTCATTCTCTAACATCATGTGAGAGGAGAAATGAACTTCATCATTTATGGTATAAATAAAATAAAGATGTAACAAATGAGAGTAGAAGATATTTATATCATCGAAGAACCACTCAAAATACTATTCAAAATGATTTTACCAGTAGTCGTAAGTATTGGAGTTTGGATGATATCATGCGAAGAACAATTCTTGTTAATCTTTCTTTCTAGAGTCTTTTTAGAGTCCAAATGTTTCTAATGTTCCATAGTCTCCTAAAAAAAAATGTTTTAATTGGGGAAATTTATCATATTCATAAATATCACCATGTACAAAACCTAGCTACAAATCAAAACCCTAAGTATTTTACAAATGCAAATCCAACATTGTAGCATACAGAAGGGGTGAAAAACTTTCATGATATAGTTAATGATGACATTCAACATATATAACCATTTGAAGTTGTCGGTGATATTAATATACTTATGAATTTGGTTGATAAGTTGCAACCTATACCTGATGACATTGGATTTGTCTTTTATCTCTCTCATTGTGCAACAAATTTCCATGCATCAATAGAACCAATGATGATTAGAGCTATTTCACTTGGGTAACAACTAAGGTATTTCAATTCCATCGTTTACTGTGACTGTCGTACAAGTGGAACCATTATATAGATTAGTTAAATCTTGTTTTATTATCTCCTTATTGACAGGATGTTAATCACACCAATATAGTTAGATAAAGTAATGCCCAATATCTCACATCAACACATGTTGGAAGTTAGGGGGTTCCTTCTCATTAACTTTATTCAACTCAACCAGGACCATATAATTGGAAAGATAATTTGATTTTTCTATGTTTATGATTTTCTATCCATTTTTATGTTTATATTGATCATTTAAGGCTCTTAGTTGGAAATTAATTTTTTAAATATTTTATGACTAGGACATCATTTAATGCAATAATTATAGATAAATGCAATCCATAAATTCAAGGGAAAGAAATTTTGGAGCTAATGAACCCATTCCTCTTTCCCTAAATTTGGGTACGACCTTTGACATTTCCAAAGATCATGTGCATTTGAGAGGACATCTTACTCTTCCAATTGGTTTTCAAGGTGATCCTATGGTTATATTTCCTATTCATCAAGTGAATCAATATTATTTCCATCGTTTTATAGAAACATGATTGTAGTTCATAAAAAAGATTGAGCAAAGATTATAGCTTCTCAATTGTCCAAATGTGTGATGTTTTCCATGAATCTTATCTTGGAATCTAGGTTTTGAGAGGGTTTAAAGGACATGTTTGTAAAAGGTGTATGAATGAGTGAAGTTCCTTTCATCATTTCTCACATTCTAATAACGTGGATCCTAGTGACCAAACTTATGTTCTAGGAGTACTTACCCAAGTTCAAGAGATGCTAATAGCACAAGTAAATCGAATATTGCATGTGACACATGATTTTCGTGGGAAATACAAATATATTTGTCACACAATTAACGTTCCACAAGTTATTTACATGATTATTGTAACAACCTTATCGTTATGAGTACAAGCGAAGTAGAAGGTGCAAAATTTAAAAAAAAAACGGGATGACAACAACGATTACAGCTAAACAACACATTTGACGGAGGGCACCACACCCGCTAAACAGGCAACAAACGACTACAACTCCACGTACTGGCACAAGAGAAGCTGGGCGAACATGTGTAAAACAACAAGGACAGACATAAATGACTACCCACCCGATAGAACGTGACAATGCCTACAAGCTAAAGGGGCAACATCCCCATCCCGACCTAATGGCCTTGACGACCAAATAACTAGAACCTCGATGGCGTGAAACCAAAGACATGAAGTCTTTGCAACCCAAGAACCATCAATGAACTTACAAGATCATCAAAACCCACAATGGAAAGTACAGTCCCCAACCAATTATCAATTACCTCTATACAATAGGGCATGCAATGATCCCCTCATCAGGAATCACATCATCCCCAGGAGATAGGCTCGACGATAACCCTGGCACTACGCAACCTACCTGGACCAAGGACTCTAGATGGAACCAACTCACTAAGAGCCGAGCTACTGACAAGAGGACTACCCCATACCCCAAGTAATAGGTCGACGAGATGCAGAAAGATGAAAACAAAGGAAAAATGAAAGCCAATACATGACTTCCACCAGAACCCAAACCATTTATCAAGTCTAAATTGGTCAATAATTACAATCTAATTTAGCGTTAAATATCGATCTAATTTACCGAGTCTAGATTACAAAGTCAGTGTTTTACAAACCCAACTTAACATGATATACAATTCTAATTTAGCGAGTCTAAATTGCCAATTTAGACAATATCTATATATCAATTAACATTAATCACATATCTAATTTTAGTAAGTCGAATTACCCCTAGTTAATAAATTACAATTCTAATTTAACCTTAATACAAATCTAATTCGCAAGTCTAAAATTTCAATTAGACATTAATTACAAATCAAATATAACATTAACACAATCTAATTTTAGCAATACCAATATACAAACAACATTCACGATATCAAGTATACAACTTATGATTACAATGCTAACAATGACTTAAATTCCAACACGTTGTCCAGCCATAACAACAACATTAAGGTCTTATTAGTTGTCAATTACAGATTGAGTTGTTGGGTAAAAACAAGTTGATAGTAAACAAATTAACTTTTCCTTAAAATGCCCCTGCTATAAATTTATATCTGTAATCTTAAATATGATTTTTTTTTTTTTTTATCTATATATATCTTAAAATGTAATTAATATTAACCAATAAAAAAAACCATCTATGAAATAAATAAAAAATCTTTCTACAATATCCAAAGTTAGAAATCCTTGGCCTTCCACTTGAATCAAGAAGTTTGCTAAATAAAAAAAACAATTTTGTATATAAACAACAATAAAACTTTAACTCTATATATGTGGACATTCAAATATATTATAATGACATTTCTTTAAATTTTAATATCTCTCCCCATTTAACTACGTGATAACAATATTCCAAAAACTGAAAATGTAATCCGACCTTTTCCTTAAAACGCCCCTGCCATTGGTTATAAATTTATATCTGTCATCATTATAACTCCACTATAAATTGATGTAAAACGGAGTTAAAAGTTAGCTACAGTTTTTAACCCAGGTAATACCTCCCAGCCGACATGCATCATAGAACCAATGCATCAAAAGTAATGAAACAAATTCATACTCAGGTGATAAATAAATGCAACACCTTCAACTCAAGTAAAAAGGTTTAAATGGAAACACACTCACTAAAAACTTACCCACGCAGAGCAAACAAACGTTCAGGCTGGTAAAAGACGTGGAAATGCAGATATAAATGATTATATTTCAGGTGAAAATGCCCTCCCCAGGAAAAACACCATCCATAGGAATCAAATGATCTAAAGAAAATCGTAGTCACTAAATTATAGCCATCAATAAATCTGAAATTCGCAGACAAGATATCACCATCATAATTTCCCTGACAAATTCTGATCAATTAGAATATCACTGGAATTTTGAAATGAAAGATTGGGCTAGGTTAAAAAAAGGGAGGTCGCGGTGATAACCCTTTCAAAATAAATTTAAACTCTCCAGGATTGATGGTCACCAGCAATATCGCTCAGGCGTAGATCATAGAATGCATTTCAGACCGCAGAGTAAATCAAATTCGCCTGTAACACTCACAGTATCGAAAGTTGGAAAAGGTTCATAAATCCCCGGGTTTTACATCACTTTTCTCTGAGTAAAATTGCCTTCACAGTAGCATATAATGCAGAGGATAAATGCATGCAATATGTATGAAGATGCAATGCAAAAATCGTCATTAAAATAGATTTAAAAGCATAGGAAAAATTACTCGCGAGATGGGTCGGATTGCAAGACGAAATCTCCTTAAGACATGATGAAAATGCAGAGAAAAGTTTTATGGTCAATGTATTAATTTGCAGATCGAAATTCGCCAGGAGCGAGGAATAGAATTTCGGAGTAAAGAGATACAGTAATTTCGTCCACCGAGATATAGGTAAAACATAGTTATAACCAGTAACGAAGGCAGTCTCAACAAGTGTCAATCGCAATGTAATAAGAAACAAAATGCAGACAATGAAATGGCCAAATTTGTCACGTAAACAAGCAATGACTGTTGTCTTAAAAATGGCAAATCGCTAGAGCATTATATCCAACAATCAAAATGAATTAATTATATAAAAACGCAAGCAATGTATCTGACAAGGCGTACACAATAAATGAATAAAAACACAGAGTTAAAAATTAGGGAATAGGAATGATAACAATGGTGGATTTACTCAACACAATAAGGCGCAAGACCCTCAATCAACCAAGAAAAGTCAACAGGGGTAGACGACTTGGAAACACATCCTTTGCTCCTCATCCACTCACAAAAAAGCAGGGCGTTTGAATCTATAGGTCGTTGTGCACTGAAGTGACGATGGTCGATTCGACTCCTAGCCGACTACTCACGCGTGGACTGAAGAGCTAGGGATGAAGAAGAAAATAAAAAAAATTCACAAAAATCAACAACCCAAGGGCAGTCTCAACATCCAGGGAACGAAGACAAGGGAATCAATCCAAAATGAGCTTAATGCTATGGGGGGTATGCAGTTATCAATTAAAACGCAAAGTCAATCATTTTCTTTACCCAATTTAAAATAAAGAATTAAAAGCGTACATATACTAATAATCTACCATGCAGAAATAAAGGAAGTGTATTGTAGCCCAAGTCACCCACTCTGAGTTGTTGTCCTGTGGACTCTCCATGCTACTACAGCTTGTCGACCGACGAGAATTCATCGGTACCTCCCAGCCAACGCTAGGGGTACTCTTCTTCCCCCTTATCCCCCTGAGCTGCAAAGGGGCCATGCACACTAAAACAAAGAATCAACTATCTCCCATCTCACCTCGCAAGGCCAAACTACCACTCCTCACTGAGTTGTGTATCCCAATTCCCACAAGCTAAGTCAATCAAGTCTAAAATTCTGCAGTGTAACATTACACATAATAGAATAGATCCATCATCCTTCTCCTCCCTCCTTTATAAAGAGTATCTAAATCATTTACTTTCCCAATTTCTCATTTAATTTATTGTTTAATAATTTACTTTGTAAAAATCATCCCCGTACATGTGTCACCCATCCCCTTTATTGCACCATAAATTAATTTCATTAATTAATTAATTACTCTTATTTCCCTCACCCACCTAAAAGCATTCCTAGAATCGCTCCTAGGTGTCTCCATATTCCCTTACACGTTTTAATGACTTACCCCCTTACTAATTTACTAGTTGAGTTTAATTTAGAAATTTCTTAAATGCTAGATAGCTTACTAAGTTAGTCCTTTTGTTGTTTCCTTGTGTTTCCCCTTTCTATTTATGTTTCCTGCTTTTTCCTAGTTTCCTAAATCTTTTAAATTTCTCTCTTTCCCTTTTCATTTAAAATTCAAATTGGCATGTGCAGAAGATTACCCCCCCCCTTCCCATATTTTTTATTTAATAAATTTTTAATTAGCTTAATATAACAAAATAATTATTTCCCCCTTCTAAATTTTATCCCCCGAAATATTTTTATAAATTAAGTGAATTGCTTACCCCCTTCTCATCACATGATTAGTGATGATTATCATTATTAGTTATTTATTTATTTTTATGTTTACTTTTATTTTTATTTTTATATAAATATTTTTACCACAAGTTTCGCCTAGACCTAGATTTTAATTTTCAAGGTTGGGCGACATTTTATTAGGGAGGTTGTTTTTAAATCTTTCTTATCACGTTATCCATTCTAAGGCCATCTAGGTTTATTCATTTATTAATTAAAAATGTGATGTGCCCTTCAGGACGCACTAGGTGCCCCAAGGGTTCCACTAGCCTCATTATGTTTCCCTTGCGCGACGTGCCCTTCGGGACACGCTACGTGCTCCAAGGGTGCCACTCACCTCTTTCCTTTTTTCTTGCATGACGTTCCCTTTAGGATGCACTCCGTTCTCCAAGGGTGCCACTCGCCTCTTGAATGACTTGGTAGGCATAAAAACCCCTAGAGTCAATAATCCACCAGGTGATCTTGTGGGATACTAAGGGCCTCTAAGGACTAAGGCCCCTGCCTTATTGCGCAACCCTTAGAATTATTGTGAGTGACTGTTGCAGTTGACCCTCATGACATTGTGGTTCTTCTCGAACTAGGTAGTCATTAACCTACAATTTCAAGCCATGATGGGAGTGCTAGTAGGCTGTGGAAGGGTTGTTGTCCACATCTTTCCCTCAACATCTCTGGTAGTCATGTGTGACCCCTCTACTCCACATGTGAGTTTGGTCGAAAAGCTATTGTCAGCCTACATCATCAATGAATCATGTCATAAATATATCCATAATCATAACATCTAATCATATGCACAAATGTAATATATAAACCAATCAAACCCCAATAGTCCACTCCCTGACTCGATCCAGAGTCCAAGAGGCTCCATCGATGCATCTACATCCTCAAGGTCCAAAATCCTTCACACTTAGGAAAATCGATTCAATAGCACCTGTTTGTGTCAATGCAGCAAAATAACATGTCATCAATTCATAACGCCTCATAATCATAATCAAATGTCCAAAAGTATAATAATCTGGATCACTTACGAGAAAGCATCCTCAAAGAATAAGTTCTCTCAGTGCGCACAAGAGCAGGATGTTACATGCACCCCCTCTTGGTCTAAACTTCGCCCCGAAGTTTCACAGTATATAAGTGCCGAAATAATGTGTATCAAAGTATCATAAGTCTATCTATAAAAAAAAAATGGAAACTATTGGCGCATATCATATGTGTCCTCCCAGGTAACCAAGTGCGGACTATAGTTGTCCCACTGGACCTTGACCTGATCTATTGTTCGACGTCGTAGCTGTCGAACACGATGATCCAAGATGCAGATCGACTCAGCCTTGAACACCCCCTCATCTGATACTTGTAAGGAACACATGTCAATAACATGTCTAGGATCATTAATATAATGTTTCAAGAGAGATACGTGAAAAACATCGTGCATAGGCCTCAAAGAATCAGGAAAGGCTAGTTGATAGGCCATGGGCCCCTTCCTCTCCACAATCTTGAAAGGTCCCATGAACCTATGAGAGAGTTTATCTCCCTTTCCAAACATGATCAAACTCTTATGCAGTTTTACCTGCAAGAAGACTCGATCGCCAACCTCGTAACTATGGTCGACATGGTGCGCATCGACATAACTCTTCTGTTGATCTTGCGCTTCCTTAATCCTTTGTTGTATTGTTTTCATTTGATCTTCCATTTCTTGGATCACTTCTGGTCCCACCAGGATCCTATTCTCAAGCCGATCCCAACTCAGAGGCGTCAGACATGGTCTCCCATAAAGGAACTCAAAAGGCACCATCTTAATAGTGCCTTGGTAAGTGTTGTTGTAAGTGAATTCTACCTGTGGCAAGAATTCTTCCCAATGATTTTGTTGGTCCATCATGTACATGTGCAACATTTCCTACAAAAACGATTTCCTTCGTTCGGTTTGTCCGTCAATTTCTGGTTGATACGCAGTACTGAGGTTAAGTTAGGTTCCCAAGGCCTCTTGGAAACTAGTCCAAAATCCTCCAGTAAACACCGATCCTAGATCAAATATAATCCTCTTAGGCACACCATGCAGCCTCAAAATCTCATTGATGAAAACTATAGCTATGTTAGGTTCCTAATACGTTGTATGCATAGGAATAAAATGAGCACTCTTCATCAGAGTGTCGACTACTATGAAAATCGAGTTTTGTCTCCTTGCCGTCAGTGACAATACAACAATAAAATACATCAAAATAACCTCCCATTTCAATTCCAGAATAGCGTGTGGCTATAGTAATCCTGTTGGATGTCTATGTTCAGCCTTTACCTGCAGATATTCTAGACATCTAGCCACATAGTTGACTATGTCTACCTTCATTCCTTTCCAAAAGAATAAGCGTTTAAGGTCCGACCTCATCTTCGTGACTCCCAGGTGAGCCATGTATACTGTTCTATGAGACTCATTTAGGATTAAGCTCCTCAACTCATCGTTTGGTGGTACATAAATATGATTTTTAGACCTCAATAATCCATCGATGTCAAACATAAATCCTTCAAATCTTGGTATCATCATTGTGTTTTGTCCGATAAAATCCTCGAACTCTTTGTACCAGTCATTGTCATGTTGTAAATTTAGAATCTTTTCACATAGATTTTTCTGAAGAGGAAACAACGAAAAGATGCGTGGTCTCTGACTCAATGCATCTTCCACTCGGTTTATTGTTCCGTTTATGTAATAAATCTCAAAATCGTACTCCCTAAGAAGTTTCGACAAACATCGTTGTCACGAGTTCAGGTCGCATTGTGTAAAGATGTGTTGCAGTCCACAGTGGTTCGTCTTTAGTTAAAATTTTCATCCAACTAGGTAGTGTCTCCAAACCTTCAAGGCATAAACAATGGCTAACGACTCCAAATCATGCGTTGCATAGTTCTCCTCATGCCTTCTCAGTTTCCTCGAGATGTAAGTGATCACTCGACCATCTTGCATCAAGACTTCGTCTAAGCCTTCCTTGGATGCATCAGTGCATACCAAGAATTCCACATCCATGTCAGGGACCTTTAGTATCGGTGTTGTTGTCAACAACTCCTTGAGCCTCCCAAATGATTCTGCGCATTTCTCGGTCCAAACAAACTTCTTGTTCTTCTTCTGTAATTCCATGATCAGATTTGATATCTTCAAAAATCCCTCGATGAACCATTGATACTATCCTACTAGACCCATGAAGCTATGCACTTCAAAAACATTCGTCGGCGCAGGACATTCCATAATAGCCTCGACCATTTTTGGATCCATGACGATACCCTCACCGGATATGACATGCCCTAAGTAATGAATCCTTCATTGATAAAATGAGCATTTGGACAACTTCCAATATAATTTGTGCTCTCACAAACACTATAGTACCAAGCGCAAGTGCTCGTCATGCTCCTTCGTCATATGAGAGTAAATCAAAATATAGTCTATGAATACTTGGGCGAACTTGTCCAAGTACTCGCGGAACACCCGATTGATAAAACTCGTAAATACCCCTGGGGAGTTTGTCAGTCCAAATGGTAAAACAATAAACTCGTAATGCACAAATATCATCTTAAAGGTGGTCTTAGGGAAGTCATCCTCCTTGATCCATTACTGGTGATACCCTGATCGCAAATTGATTTTTGAGAACAATGTTGCACCCTTCATCTGGTCAAATAGATCATCAATCCTCGACAATGGATATTGATTCTTGATCGTTGCCTTGTTCAATTAATGATAGTCAATGCAAAGCCTCCACAACCCATCCTTGTTTCATACGAAAATAATAGGCGTGCCCCATGGTGACACACTTGGATGTATAAGTTCAAGGTCCAACAACTCCTTCAGTTGCATCCTCAACTCTTGCAACGCTGGGGTCGACATTCGATAAGGCGTTCTTGCTATCGGTTCAGTCCCATGTTTTAGGTCTATTGTAAACTCAAATTCCCTCTCTGGAAACATCCCAGGTAACTCCTCTGGAAAGATGTTTGCAAACTCTCTCACCACCGGAAGGTGTTCTAGACCTTCCGCTACTCCCTTCTCATTTAACGAAAGTATTGAATAAAGATTGCATCCCTTGTGCATGATCTTTTGTAACTGCAAGGAAGAGATGAACCTCAGGGAAATTCCCTGGTTCCATCCTAGAATCACACACCTCTGTCCCTCGTCTTCAACCAAACTCAACTGTTTCATCTTACAGTTGAGTATCACCTCATGCGATTCCAACCACTCCATACTGATCACAACATCATAAGATCCTAAGATCGTGATGTACAGGTTGGCCCTGGTGAAAAAATCTCCCAGGTTAAGGGTACATCCCATAACCTTTCCTCCAACCTTATGTTTGGATCCCGAAGCCATCTCTACGAAGCTAAACTCATCTTGTTTGACTGTCTTTACCTTAATCCTTTCTAGCGCTGCACCAGAAATGAAACTCTCAGTAGCACCGAGATCTATCAAAATACTAAGGGTCTGGTCAAGGATGGTACCTGATGTCTCGAGCACAGTCAAATCGTGCTCTGCTTGGCGGTTATTCAATGCCGCATGAATTTGATGGGCCTTGCACAAATCTCCCATGGTAGTGGGTCCGGTTGATCTAGACACTCTAGTCCTCTCCATCGAGCAGTCATGTTGGTAGTGTGTCTCCCCACACGTCGAACACCCTTTCTTTGGTCCAGTACTCCTGGTACCCAAAGTAGAAGATGACGGCCCATCGGCTTGGAATTCTGGTCTATTATGCTACACAGGCCTAAACTGATGTTGCTGCAGTCGACACTGCTGCTGATGTTGTGGTCCCCGATAAGGTGTCCGCTGCTGAGGTGCTAGTCACCGAGGTGTAGTGAAAGTGGATCTTCTATGGAAGCCATGATATCTAGGCGTCTATTTGGCTGGTGTTTGATGCTGTTGCATACCAAATGACACTTGCCCTGCTGGTCTCGCTAGACTCTTTCTCTTACCCCCATTGATAAGCTCCTCCTCTGCTATGAGGGCCTTTTGGATGACATCATGCAAGGTATGAGGCATCAGAATCCTAACCTTTGCATGTATGTTGCCATTAAGGCCGAACACAAACTTGTTGACCTTAACTTTCTCAGTATTAATATGCATAGAATACCAAATAAACTCCATGAAACGATCCTCGTACTCAGGCACCGTACAGTCTCCTTATCGTAAGGCGTTGAACTCATTGAGCTGATGCTCTATAAATTCCTTTGATAGGTACCTCTCTCGGAACTGTTCCTTGAACAGTTCCCATGACACATATTCGACGACCATGTTGAGCTACGACAGAAATGTCTTCCACCATAGAAGAGTGCTCCCCTTCAATCGAAAGACTGCCATGTGTACCTTCATGTTGGAGGTATAGTCTCAAAGTGAAAACAACATCACCATATTCTACAACTATGGCTCGGTAGCTGCACCGTCAGGGGAACAAAATAACTTGGGACATTTGACCTTCTCGAGTTCATGGTGAATGCTACCAGTACCAACCAGAGCATGTGGTGGACCCTCAGGGGGTGTCAGCTTTACATAACTTTTCTCTGAGTAAAATCCCCTTCACAGTAGCGTATAATGAAGAGGATAAATGCCTGCAAGATGTATGAAGATGCCAAGAAAAAATTGCCCTTAAAACAGATTAACAAGCATAGGAAAAATTGTTGGCCAGATGGGTCGGATTGTAAGACTAAATCACCTTAAGACATGATGAAAATGTAGAGAAATGTTTTACAGTCGATGTATTAATTTATAGAGACAAATTGATGCAGCCGCGCTTTCCCCTAGCATGTTCTCTCACAGGATCATTCTTCCTTCTTCGGCCCGAAGAACTGAAATGTCCTTCTATTTCCCTATCGGGAAAAATCCACACCCACAGAAATTCTCCTTGCGATCTCCCTGTTCCAATCGGTAAATCAGACTTCGCGATTTTGCAAGTCCTGTAGTCATGCGCTTGTTCCTCGCAATTCTCCGAAATCCGATGACAAGTCAACGCTGAACCTTCCCGTGCCTATCGAGGTTTCCTCCTATCATAATTTTGTCACTTACGATGTCGATAACAATTCACATTATCGACCCCCGAATCCCGATATGTCGACTTACCTGGCTATGACGTGGGTTGACCTTTCAACCATCCTTTCACCCATCGCTTTTTCGGATATCGTGTTATCGCGAATCCTAGAGCAGAGTTTCCTTCGGAACTTTACCTCTCGAAATTTCGATAAAATCTGCCACCTGTCCACTCATTGGTTCCCTAGTGGTCCCCACACTTGACTCGCTATTGGGATATCGCGTATCACAATATTGCGATTCCTGTTACTATGTGCATGGGACTTCCATCCACGAAACTCCGATGAATGATATATGTATAGATCTGACGACCCTTGTGGCTCGGATCGACAGTTCTGCCCCTCCTGATCTTTGAACCTTTCAAATACCTGTCATAACCTCCTCGCTACTCTGGCAGATCTGACGACTCACGGGATGTCGCTAATCCTTCTCAAGGAATTTCGACCGTCCGCCCTTCCTCAATGATTTCTACGACTGACAAATCATTCCTCCACGGAACTCGTCCACTAGCGTGCAAACTTGCAACGCCTGTTCTAATTTCTCCTCGGCATGAAAATTCTGTGCAACTCTTCAACAGAATGGGGGCCTTATCCCTCCTAAGCTTTTCCACCACTCGGCATCTTTTGAAGACCTTTAATTCCTCCAACTTTGAGCTTTCAAGGAACTTTTGCACGCACTCCTTATAGCAGCCTTCAAACACTCTAAGTTTTTGAAATTCCTCTGACTCTGTGCACACCTGCAACAGTAGTCTCTCAATGCTTCACTCAGGTTCGCAACCCTGAGACTTTTACTCGGCCTGCACACTCCTTGCATGGATCCTCTGCCTGTCTGCACTTCTGGGTAAATGTGAGCAAAATCTAAACTATCTGATCCTTCTGCCAACGCACTCCTTGCAGGAACTCTTGCTCAGACAAAGAAACAATTGAAACTCATTCCCTCTTCCTTTCAGACTTCTGTTTAGAACACGAAATCATATACATATCATATCAAAGCAAATGTATAACAGGAAGCAAACATTCATAAGCATATCAATTAACACACATACACAGAGAGTAACACAAATCCACGAGTCTGAATCAATTTCCTTCTATTAATTCAAGATCTGTACATGGGTGTTCTTCTACAGCTCTCTGCTTCTCTTCTATGCTCCAATATTCTTCAATAATCATGCTCATGCTACAATGTACAATGAGGGTGTCTATATCCATTTTCCCTCTTGGACTCTAAAACTGTCTAATATAGAATTAAATTCTATCTACCTTCATTAACTACTATAAATGCCTCCTATCTACTTCAGACGAGAATGGGACGCTCAAGGTCTGGTTACATTATACAAGGCGCTCCTTCTTTAATGACTTCATTAATGTTTAGTGCATCAATTTCAAGGTAAATTTCAAAAATTTCGGCTGGGCTTGCCCAGCTATCTTTCACCTTCCATGCTGGCTCGCTTGACGTGGGCGATGCTCCTGCATCATACTCCCTCGCTTGAAAAACTTCAGGGGCTCCTATCCATGAGCTCACGCATGGTATGTCCATGCTTCTATATCTCTGCTTCACTTTCCCAGCTGGCATCTTCCACTGGATGGTCCTTCCACTTGACCAGATATTCAAAGTATTCTTTCCTCCTAGTCTTCTTGCTGACTCTTTTTTCCAGTATGCACTCCATCTGTGGTTTCCCTACAACTGGCATCTGCTTCTGCCACTGAACCTCTGACTGTTCACCTTTTTCTCTTGCTTCTTCAAGTTTATATGGGTATAAATTTGATACATTGAATATCGAAGAGATTCTGATCCCATCAGGTAATTCAATCTCATAAGCATTCTCTCCAATTTTCTTCAAGACCTTACATGGCCCGATTTTCTTCATTTTCAATTTATTGTATGTTCCTCTCAGGAACCTCTCTTTCCTCAAATGTGCTAGAATTAAGTCACCAACCTCAAATTGAAGTTCTCTTCTATGCTGGTTTGCTCTCCGCTTATACTCCTGACTTGAATTCTGCAATCGTCCCTTCACCTGGCTGTGAAGTTCCTTCATCGCCTCTGTGAATTCTTCTGCACTAGCGCTCCTAGTTGCCATCTGTTTTGAATCCCTCAATTTAGAAATTCCTCTCGGCTGCATGCCATATACAATCTGAAATGGACTCTTCCCCGTGCTCCTATTCACTGAATCATTATATGCAAACTCTGCCTGTGGTAATATGTTGTCCCATTGGCTGTGGTGCTCCGCCACCAGGCTTCTCAGCAAGTCTCCCAGACTTATGTTCACCACTTCTGTCTGTCCATATATCTGAGGATGATAAGCTAAACTAAATGCCAAGTTAGTCCCCAGCTTCTTCCACAATGTCCTCCAAAAATGTCCCATGAACTTTGTATCTCTCTCTGAAACTATACTCCTTGGTAAGCTGTGAAGTCGAACGACTTCTTTGAAAAATAGATTCGCGATGTGAGTCGCATCACTGGTTTTCTGACATGGGATAAAATGTGCCATCTTGGAAAACCTNTATCCACTACAACAAAGATCGAATCAAATCCTCTTTGTGTCCTTGGCAATCCCAATATGAAATCCATGCTAATTTCATCCCATGGTCGCTCAGGTATGGGCAATGGTTGATAAAAACCCGCATTCTGCTTCCTTCCCTTCGAATGCTGACAAATTCTACATCTGTCCACAAACCTCTTGACCTCTAATCGCATCCCTGGCCAAAAGTATGACTCGCTCAGCTTTGCGAATGTCTTATCATGACTGAAGTGTCTAGCCAATCCTCCATTGTGTTTCTCCTTCAGCAAATTCTCTCTCATGGAGCAATTCGGAATACACAGTCGATTTCCTTTGAATAACAATCCTTCTTGGATCATGTATTATATCCACTAGCTTCTATCTCTGAGAACTGGATTCTCAGTTGCTTCATACGCTTCCCTAAAGTCTGGATCATCTACGTACATGTCCTTGAGATCATCAAAACCTAATGTCTTGACTTTGAACTCCTGCAACAGCAAACAATTCCTGCTCAAAGCATCAACAACTTTGTTAGCAGTACCAAAAATATGTTTTATCACAAAAGTGAAATTCTGCATGTATTCAACCCACTTAACATGCCTCTAATTCAACTTTTCCTGTTGAGTCACAAACTGTAGTGCATGGTTATCACTATACAAAACAAATTCTTTTGGAATCAAATAGTGCCTCCACTTTTTCAATGCCTGTATGATGGCATATAATTCCTTATCATACGTGGAGTACTTTACTTTCGCCTCATTCAGCTTCTCGCTAAAATATGCAATCGGTATGTCATCTTGACTTAAGACTGCCCCTATTGCAAATCCGCTTGCATCACACTTCACCTGAAATGTCTTTTGGAAATCCGACAACACTAGAATTGGTTGTTCCGTAATCTTCCGTTTCAACAGATTGAAACTCTTCTCAGCCTCTTCAGTCCAGTGAAAATATTTATGTCTTTTCTTCATTGTATCCATTATTGCTGTGCTAATTCCACTGAAATTCTTGATGAACTTCCAGTAGAAACTAGCCAATCCGTGAAAACTTCTCACCTCAAAAATATTTCTTGGTGACGACCAATTCTTGATCACCTCTACCTTATCTGGATCCATCCTCAATTCATCTGCAGATATAACAAAACCCAGATAAATGAGCTCTGTTTTCATAAATGAATATTTCTTCATGTTTGTCAACAACTTCTCCTGTTGTAGCTTCTTCATCACAATAGCCAAATGCTTCAAGTGTTCAGCCACTGATTTACTGAAAATCAGTATGTCATCCAAATATACAATGACAAACTTTCCAATGAATTCCCTCAGGACTTCATTCATCAACCTCATAAAGGTACTCAACGCATTCGTCAAGCCAAACGGCATGACTAGCCATTCATACAACCCTTCGTTGGTTTTAAATGTTGTCTTCCATTCATCACCTTCTCTCATGCGAATCTGGTGATAACCGCTTTTCAAATCAATCTTTGAAAAATATTTTTCTCCACTCAAGCAATCCATTAAATCATCCATCCTTAGTAATGGAAATCTGTACCTGATGGTTATCTTGTTAATGGCCCTTGAATCAGTGCACATCCTCCAGCCTCCGTCTTTCTTCAAACTGAGTACTGTTGGAACAGCACACGGACTCAAGCTCTCTCTGACCAAACCCTTCTCCAACAACTCTTGGACTTGCCTTTTAACTTCTTCATTCTCCTGCGGCATTAATCTGTATGCGGCTTTGTTTGACAAACTGGCTCCTGGTATGAGGTAAATATGATGACTCACACTCTTCATCGGTGGCAACGAACAAGGTAGTTCGTCCACTACTATGTCAGCGAACTCTTCCAACAGTTCCTGAACTTCTTCTGGTAAATCATCTACCCTTGTGCTAGTCAGAACAATCCTCGATTTTCTGACCACAATGAATTGTGGTTCTTCTTTCTTCTTCACCTCTGTAAGAAGTTCCTTCCCACTCATGAGAAGTACAGTATTGTTTACTTCTGGTTTTACTTCCTTATCCTTGATTGGAAGCAACATATGTGTCCTCCCATTCTTCTCTAAGGTATATGTATTCATCTTCCCATCATGAATTACATTTATGTCATATTTCCATGGTGTACCCAACAATAAATGACAAACATCCATAGGAATAACATCACACAAGATTTTATCATTATATCCACCTATCTTGAATTCAACTAAACATTGTTTAGTGACATTTACCTGATGTCCCTTCTNTGTACGGGCTCAGATGATCAATCGTCTCCAGCTCCAACTTCTCTACCATCTCGGTTGAAATGAGATTATATGTGCTACCACTATCTACAATGACCTTGCATACCCTATCCTTGGTCTTGCAAGCAGTCCTAAAAAGTCCGTTTCTTTGGGCTGAGTTCTCCACCTCCTTCTCTAGTGTTAAGAGAACTTTTCGCATCATCATCAACCTTCCGCCTTTAGTGTCTTCTGCCTCAACATCTCACCTCTGTGCCTCGGTGATGTGAGCTTCTCCTCCATCTTTATTTTTATCTAGACACTCGTAAGACTTTTGCCCATTCTTTCCACATGTGAAGCATGTAATTACTCCACCTCTTCCTCTTCCTCTACCTCTGGTACGAGGAAACATATCATTATCGGCATACCCTCCTCTCTGCTCAGTATGCTATCCTCTCTGCTCAGCATATTTCCCTCGCTATGAACTTCCACCTCTCTCAGTTCGCTTGCCTTTAGGCTCAGACTTGAACTTCCAATCCTCCTTGGGATTCTGGTATTTATCTTGGGCAACCGACTTACCTCTGGGCTTACTTCTGCCTCGGCCTCTCTGACCCTAATTACGGCTCAACTTCTCTTCAGCTTTCAAAGCCATTTGATAAGAATCCTCCACCGTTCGGATGGTTTCCATGCTCATCTCGTCCTGAATGTCATATCTCAGACCATTCATATATCTGGAAACTTTCTCATCATCGATCTCCCGATGACTTGCTCTGATGTTCAGTCTATAGAATTCCTTAGTGTATTCTTTCACTGTCATCAGTTTCTATCTCAGGTTCTGCATCCTCCTGAATAGAGTAATTTGATAGTCTCTGGGGATGAATTTTGCCTTCATCTTTGCAATCATCATGTCCCAACTTTTGATCTTTTGCTTGCCCTTGTATCATTTTTCAGCTTGTAGCTCATCCCACCATAATGCTGCGTGTCCTTTTAACCTCATGACAACATGCCTGCCCTTCTTGTCCTCTTCGACATCTTCATAGTTGAAATAAGTATCCAGAGCTCTAATCCAATCTAGAAGCTCCTCTGCATCCAGATTTCCCTCATAAACTGGAATGTCCATCTTCGCCTTTGCACCCATCCGTGCAATAGCTTTGATTAAACGTTCATTCGCTGCATCCTCGGCTGCAACTTCTTCTTCTTGTTCAGCTTTGAATTCACTTTCGGAATCACTTAAATCCCCAGCACTAACTGTGCGTCTTTGCGCTGTCTCCATATCTTTGAGTCTGGTTCGTAGATCACGTATTTGTCTCTCCATTTCTATATTCTGTGCTTGCCTACCCCTTCTTCTCAGGTTTTCCCTATCCTATAGATCGGGTGATTGCCTATCTCTCCTTGGCGGCATGGTGAATTTCCCTTCTCTACTACAGAAAGAAAAGAATCTTTCTTTTGCTCTGATACCACCTTGATGCAGGCGCACTTTCCCTCAGCACGTTCGCTCACAGGATCTTTCTTCCTTCTTCGGCCCGAAGAACTAAAATGTCCTTCTATTTTCCTATCAGGAAAAATCCACACCCACAGAAATTCTCTTTGCGATCTCCCTATTGCAATTGGGAAATCAGACTTCGTGATTTCGCGAGTCCTGTAATCACGCGCTTGTTCTTCATGATTCTCCAAAATCCAATGACAAGTCAACACTGACCCTTCACGTGCCTATCGGGGTTTCCTCCTATTTCAATTTTGGCACTTACGATATTGATAACAATTCACATTACCGACCCCCGAATCCTGATATGCCGACTTACCTGGTTGTGACGTGCGTTGACATTTCAATGGTCCTTTCACCCGTCACTTTTTCGGATATCGCGTTATCGTGAATCCTAGAGCAGAGTTTCCTTCGAAACTTTACTTCCTGAAATTCTGATAAAATATACCACCTGTCCACTCGTTGGTTCCTCAGTGGTCCCCACACTTGACTCGCTATCGGGATATCGCGTATCGCAATATCGTGATTCCTATTACTATGTGCATGGGACTTCCACCCACGAAACTCCGATGCACGATATATGTATAGATCCAATGGACCTTGTGGCTCGGATCGACGGTTCTTCCCCTCCTGATCTTTGAACCTTTCAAATACATGTCGTAATCTCCTCGCTACTCTGGCAGATATGACGACTCATGGGATGTCGCAAATCCTTCTCAAGGAATTTCGACCGTCCGCCCTTCCTCAATGATTTCTGCGACTGACCAAGAATTCCTACATGGAACTCGTCCACTAGCGCGCAAACTTGCAACGCCTGTTCTAATTTCTCCTCGGCATGAAAATTATGTGCAAATCTTCAACAGATTGAGGGCCTTATCCTTCCTGAGATTTTCCACCACTCGACGTCTTTTGAAGACCTCTAATTCCTCCAACTTCGAGCTTTCAAGGAACTCTTGCATGAACTCCTTGCGGCAGCCTTCAAACACTCTAAGTGTTCGAACTTCCTCTGACTCTGTGCACACCTGCAACAGTAGTCTCTCAACGCTTCACTCAGGTTCGCAACCCTGAGACTTTTACTCAGCCTGCACACTCCTTGCATGGATCCTCTGCCTGTCTGCACTTCTGGGTAAATGAGAGAAAAAACTAAACTATCTGAGCCTTCTATCAACGCACTCCTTGCAGACACTTTGACTACACTCCTTACAGGAACTCTTGCTCAGACAGAGAAACAATTGAAACTCATTCCCTCTTCCTTTCAGACTTCTATTTAGAACATGAAATCATATACATAGCATATCAAAGAAAATGTATAATAGGAAGCAAACATTCATGAGCATATCAATTAACACACATACACAGAGAGTAACACAAAACCATGAGTCTGAATCAATTTCCTTATATTAATTCAAGATCTGTACATGGGTGTCCTTCTACAGCTCTCTGCTTCTCTTCTATGCTCCAATCTTCTTCAATAATCATGCTCATGCTACAATGTACAATGAGGGTGTCTATATCCGTTTTCCCTCCTGCGCTCTAAAACTGTCTAATCTAGAATTAAATTCTATCTACCTTCATTAACTACTATAAATGCCTCCTATCTACTTCAGACGAGAACGGGACGCTCAAGGTCTGGTTACATTATACAAGGTGCTCCTTCTTTAATGACTTCATTAATGTTTGGCGCATCAATTTCAAGGGAAATTTCAAAAATTTCGGCTGGGCTTGCCCAGCTGTCTTTCACCTTCCACACTGGCTCGCTTGACGTGGGCGATGCTCCTGCATCACAAATTCGCCAGGGGTGAGGAATAAATTTTTGAAGTAAAGAGATATAGTAATTTCATCCACCAAGATATAGGTAAAATGCATTCATAACCAAGAACAAAGGCAGTCTCAACAAGTGTTAATCGCAATGTAATAAGAAACGAAATGCAGACAATAAAATGGCCAAATTTGCCAAGTAAACAAGAAATGTCTATTGTCTTAAAAATGGAAAATCTCCATAGCATTATATCCAGCAATGAAAACGCCTTAATTATATAAAAACACAAGCAATGTATCTGGCAAGGAGTCCACAATAAATGAATAAAAACGTAGAGTTAAAAATTAGGGAATAGGAATGATAACAATGGCGTATTTACTCAACACAGTAAGGTGCAAGACCCTCAATCATCCAAGAAAAGTCAACAGGGGTAGACGACTAGACAACACATCCTTCGCTCCTCATCCACGCACAGAAAAGAAGGGCATTTGAATCTGTAGGTCGTTGTGCACCGAAGTAGTAACCATCAATTCGGCTCCTAGTCGACTGCTTACGCGTGGACTGAAGACCTAGGGATGAAGATGAAAAGCACAAAAATTCACAACAATCAACAACCCAAGGGTAGTCTCAACATGCAAGGATCGAAGCCAAGGGAATCAATCCACAACGAGCTTAAGGCTATGGGGGGGATTTAGTTATCAATTAAAATGCTAAGTCAATCATTTTCTTTACACAATTTAAAATATAGAACTAAAAGCATAGGCATACTAATAATCTATCGTGTGTTGACGGGCGAAATTGACCGTCCGTCAA
The DNA here is from genome assembly GCA_010110895.2 of Picea sitchensis. Lineage (NCBI taxonomy): Eukaryota > Viridiplantae > Streptophyta > Pinopsida > Pinales > Pinaceae > Picea > Picea sitchensis. Next base: position 230,275 of record SNQJ01S0005960.1, on the reverse strand, counting down.
CTGGAAGAGCGAGTTCGGTCCGGGGTTGTCTAAATAACCCAAGCCGTTTGGTGTAACTCGTTTTGACGAGTTTAATGAATACGTTAGCCAATCTAAGAATCCTAAAAGAAACGAATAAAAGAGAGAAATAACTAACTAATTACTAAACACACTATATATATGTACATATGTTCAAATGTAACTATAGTAGTTGTATTTAAATAGAAGATATACAAGTCTCATTTATTTACATAATTTACAAGATGCAAGTTTTAATCGAAAATTACAAAAATCGATGTGAAAAATGATTGCTTCAAGGAAGCAGATAAAGAAAACACATAAAAATATTTATTGTTTTTCTTTTATAAATTTAAAGAATCTTGCAAAAATGTTAATGAAACATGAACATGTGGATAGTCAAAGCTGAACCATACATTCTAGGTTTAATGATATGTAAATGACAGAAAAATACAAAGAAGCTATCATGTCAGTGAATTAGTGAGGTGTATCCAAGCATCTGCATGAGTGGTGAACATCCAACTGCCATGTCCAAGAGAGAAATCTGCAATGAACCTTATGATTGTTCTAAATAAATTCAGAACATGTATTGGCAGCTTAGGTTTTAATGACAGAAAAGGAAAAACAAACATAAACCTGTGATCTCATAATTATACATGATTACAACAAGATAAATATGGAAGCAATCTATGCATTTTATCATTCAATTTAAAATTCAAAGATAAATCTCATTGTTTCAATCGAAGATATAATCACAACATTTGTATTTTGATGAAGTAAATGATAGATGGTATTTATAATATAAACCTTCTACACATCACATATCATTTAATCTAAAGATATCAGACCTGCACATGTAACAGGATTAAAAAAAAAAAAATAACAAC
>SNQJ01S0005960.1:194402-212269 GCA_010110895.2 Picea sitchensis | reverse complement strand
TATATATATATATATATATAATGATAATCATCATTAATGATGTGACGAGAAGGGGGTAAGAAATTCAATTAATTTATAAAAATATTTTGGGGGGACAAAATTTAAAAAAGGGAAATAATTGTTTTGTTATATTATGCTAATTAAAAATTTATTAATTAAAAAGGAAAAGGGGAAAAAGGTAATTTTTTGCACATGCCAATTTGAGTTTTAAATGAAAAGGGAAAGAGGGAAATTTAAAAGATTTAGGAAACTAGGAAAAAGCGGGAAACATAAAAAGAAAGGGGAAACACAAGGAAAAGAAGAAAGACTAACTTAATAAGGTATCTAGCATTTAAGAACTTCCTAAATTAAACTCAACTAGTAAATTAGTAAGGGAGTAAGTCATTAAAATATGTAAGGGAATATGGGGACACCTAGGAGTGATTCTAGGAATTCTTTTAGGTGGGTGAGGGAAATATGAGTAATTAATTAATTAATGAAATTAATTTGTGGTGCAATGAAGGGGATGGGTGACACATGTACGGGGAGGAATTTTAGGAAATTAAATTATTGAACAATAAATTAAATGGGATTTTGGGAAACTAAATGACTTAGAAACTCTCTATAAAGGAGGGAGGAGAAGGATGATGGATCTCTTCTATGATGTGTAACGTTACTCTGCAGAATTTTAGACTTGAATGACTTAGCTTGTGGGAGTTGGGATACCTAGCTCGGTGAGGAGTGGTAGCTCGGCCTTGCGAGGTGAGCTTGCAGCTAGTTGTTCTTTGGTTTAGTGTGTGTGGCCCCTTTGCGGCTCAGGGGGATAAGGGGGAAGAAGAGTAAACCTAGCATTGGTTGGGAGGTACTAGTGAGGTCTCATTGGTTGGCAAGTGGGAGCTACACAGAGCGCGTGAGTTAACGACTCTGAGCAGATGACTTGGGCTACCATACGCTTACTTGATATTGCATGGTAGATTCTTATTATACCTCACGCTTTCAATTATGTATTTTTTATTAGGTAAGGAAATATTGACTTAGCATTTTAACCGATAACTTAATTTCCCCATAGCCTTAATCTCATTATTGAGTGATCCCCTTGGCTTTCGATCCCTGTATGTTGTGCATGTCCTCTGGTTTTGTTGATTATTGTGAAGAGTTGAGCCTTTCATCCTCATCCCTAGTTCGTCATTCCACGCCTGAGCAGTTGGCTAGGAGCCGAATCGACGGTCATCACTTCGGTGCACAACGACCTATAGATTCTAATGCCCTGCTTTTCTATGCATGGATGATGAGAGAAGGATGTGTTTTCCTAGAAGTTTACCTTTTCTTATCTTCATTCCTTGATCTCCGCCTTGGTTGGGTCTCTGCATGTTTTATCACCTCTATGTCTTAATCGTTCTCGTCATCTAAAAAGTGTGCTTGGTATTCTTTGCCTTTCAACACCCTCAACCATGATTTTTAACTCTGCGATTTTCTATAGTAATTCATTGAGTGCCAACTCAATGATTTCAATGCCTTATGACGGGGTGGTCATATGGTTCCTGAGTATGAGGCTTGATTCATGGAGCTGCTTAGGTATGCTCCACACCTGAACACAGAGAAGCTAAAGGTCAACAAGTTTGTGTTTGGATTTAACTTCAACATTTGTGCGAAGGTGATGATCCTAATGCCTCAACCATTGCACAATGCGGTCTAGAAGGCCTTCATAGCTAAGGAAGCACTGAACAGTAGGGGTCAAGGCAGGACTCGTGCATGACCGAATGGATAGATGACATCAGGTGTGAAGAACATCAGACACTAGCTAGACATACACCAGGGTATCAAGATACATCTAGAGGACCCGCGTTCATGACACATCGATGATCGACTCCATAGTAGAGGACTCCCTACAGAGGACTACCACAATAGAAACAACATTGCTCACAACAAAAACAATTTAGTTCTGTTCAACAGAACAAACCAGGATATCTAGCGGGTATGCCAGTAGAATCTACTTCATGGATGAGGAGTACTGGACCAAAGACTGGGTTCTAGAAATGTGCAGAGTCACATTACCAATGATATTGTCCACTTGAGAAGGCCAGAGAAACAAGGTCAGCATGACACACTAAAATTGGATATTTAAGGAAGGCCCACAGGATTCATGCCATAATGAATAACCGCCAGGCTGAGCACCAGTCCATTGTGCTTGAGATGTCAGGTACCATCGCCGACCAAACTTTAGTATGTTGATAGATCCCGATGGTATAGAGAGATTTATTTCTAGTACAGCGTTGAAAAGAATTAAGGTAAAGGAAGTCAAACATGATGAGTTTAGGTACGTAGAAATGGATTTGGCTACCAAACAAAAGGTTGGGGGAAGGGTTACAGAATGTAGCATTGAATTAGGATATTTTGTAACAAAGTTCGACCTATATGTCATTATCTTAGGATCTTATGACATAATGATCGAATTGGACTTGTTGGAATCACATGATGCCATACTCAACTTTGTCCATTCCCACAACCGTTCCTTGAACATTTCCCATGACACGCATTTGACGACCATGTTTATATGGGGTAGGAGTGTTTTCCACTATAGAAGAGTGCTCCCCTTCAACTGAAAGACCACCATGCGGACCTTCATGTTGGAGGTATAATCATGAAGTGCAAAGAACATCACAATGTTCTCCAACCATGCCTCGACAGCTGAGCCATCCATGGCACCCCTGAACTTGGGAAACTTAACTTTCTCGAGTTCGTTGTGAATGATACCACTGCCAGCTGGAGCGTGTTGTGAACCCTCATTGGGTACATGCGCTCTGGCCTCATCTCTATATAGTATATTAAGCAAGGCCTCTGACATCCTCTAAAAGGACCTCATCAAACCAACCACATCCCCCACAACAATCTGCTCATGTCCAATGACTTGTTCTTCTCCTTGAGGGTTAGACCCCTCTGGTGTGGATTCTACTAGAGGCGTCGCACCTCCTCCCCTAGCACCACGTTGTCTACCTTCGTGACATCCTCTAACCATGATTTCCTACATGAAAAAATTTCATATTTTGATTAGAAATAAGTTATTAATCAAGTTTCTAATACAGTGGAAAGCGTAATGATCCAAAGTTGCGGGTTTGAACCCACTCTGATACCATATGTAACAACCACTCCATTATGACAATGAATAGTGATGTGAAAAAGGTAGATATTATTTTTTGGAATTAGGAAATTAAAATCGACACAACTTAATTGATAGAAACACAAGTGACACATCATCAAAATTTACTAATGACACAGTCAATGCATTAACATAATTAATAGTGCCACATCATATATTGATCAATACATAATCAAATTCATCAAGTTTATCTGAAAGCAACATCATTATCGACCAATCAACATTTATCAAAAGGAAACTACCCGCCCAACCTATCATGCATGGTTAGAACCTCTAAGAAACATAAGAAACATTGTAACATCTCGCTCTTGTGTGCACTGAGTGAACTTATTATTTGAGGAAACTTGCTTGCAAGTGATCCAGATTATTATACTATTGGTTATTGATTATGATTATGAGGCATTATGGATGTGATTATATGTTATTATGTTGTATTGACTTAGACAGGTGCTATTGACTCAATTCTCCTGAGTGTGAAGGATTTGGACCTCGAGGATGTTGAGGCATCGATGAAACCCTTGGACTCTAGATCGAGTTAGGGAGTGGAGTATTGGGGTTTGATTGTTGTATATATGACATGTGTGCATTTGATTAGATGTTATGATTATGGATTTTATTCTGACATGATTTGTTGATGATGTAGGCTAACGATAGCTTGCTAAACAGACTCACAAGTGGAGTAGAGGGGTCACGCACGACTACTAGATATGTTGAGGGAGAGGTGTGGATAGAATCCTTGTCAGGGCCTACTAACACTCTCGTCGTGGCTTGAGCTATAGGTTAATGACTACCTAGTTCGAGAATACCCACGATGTCGTGAGGGAAGACTGCGACAGTCACTCGTGATGATTCTAAGGGGTGCGCAATAAGGCAGGGGTCATACTCCTTAGAGGCCCTTAGTATTCCATAAGATCACCTGATGGAGTATTTCCTCCAGGGTTTTTTTATGTCTACCAAGTCAGTCAAGAGGCGAGTGGAACCCTTAGAGCACGTAGTACGTCCTGAAAGGCATGTCGCACAAGGGTAACAAAATGAGGCGAGTGACACCCTAGGAGAACCTAGTGTGTCCTGAAGGGCACGTTGCATTTTTCAATAATAAATGAATAAATTTAGATGGCCTTAGAATGAATGATGTGACCAAAAAGAATTAAAACAATTTCCCTCAGAAAAATGTTGCCCAGCCTAGGAAAATAAAATCTAGGTCTAAGTGATACTTGTGGTAAAAATAATAATAATAATAATACTTATAATCATCATTAAACATGTGATGATAAGGGGGTAAGAAATTCAATTAATTTATAAAAATCAAATTACTTTGGGGGATTAAATTGCTAAAAAAGGAAATAATTGTTTTGTTACATATGCTAATTAAAAATTTATTAATTAAAAAGAAAAAGGGGAAAAAGGTAATTTCTACACTTGCTAATTTGAGTTTTAGATAAAAAGGGAAAGAGGGAATTTAAAAGAATTAGGAAACTAAGGGAAACAGGGGGAAACATAAAGAGAAAGGGAAACATAAGGAAAAAGAATAATGACTAACTTAGCACAAAATCTTTCCTTTAAGAACTTTCTAAAGTGAACTCAACTAGTAAATTAGTAAGGAGGTAAGTCATTAAAATGTGTAAGGGAATATGGGGACACCTAGGAGCGATTCTAGGAATTCTATTAGGTGGGTAAGGGAAATATGAGTAATTAAATAATTAATGAAATTAATTTCTGGTGCAACGAAGGGGATGGGTGGCACTTGTATGGGGAGGATTTTTCTAAATTAAATTATTGAACAATAAATTAAATGGGAATTTGGGAAAGAAATGACTTAGAAACTCTATATAAAGGAGGGAGGAGGAGGAGAATGGATCTCTTCCTTCATGTGTAACATTACGTTGCAAGATTTATGACTTGACTAACTTATCTTGTGGGGGTTGGGATACCCAGCTCGGTGAGGAGTGGTAGTGTGGCCTTGCGAGGCGAGCTGGGAGCTAGTTGTTCTCTGGTTAGTGTGTGTGGCCCCTTTGTGGCTCGAGGGGCTAAGTGGGAAGAAGAGTACCCCTAGCTTTGGATGGGAGGTACCGATGAAGTCTCAATGGTCGAAAAGAGGGAGCAACACAGAGCGTGCAGAACAACGACTCGAAGCGGTCGACTTGGGCTACGATACGCATGCTTTTATTAATGAATGGTAGATTAATATTGATCTTGTGCCTTCATTTCTATACTTTTAATTTGTAAATAAAGTGTTTGACTTAGCCTACTAATCAAGAACTTAAACTCACCATAGCCTTAATCTCGTTGCTAGGCTTGAATCCCTTGGAAATCGATCTCAGAATGTTGTGACTGTCCTATTGATTTTATTGATTTTTATGAAGAGTTTGTGCATTTTCTTCATCCTCATCCCTAGATCATTAGTCCACGCCTGAGAAGTCGGCTAGGAGTCAGATCGATGGTCGTCGCTTTGGTGTTAAAAGACCTATAGATCCTAATGCCTTGCTTTTCTATATGTGGATAGTGAGCGAAGGATGGTTTTCCCAACCATCTACCCTTGTTGATTGTTCCAGGTTGATTGATTGTCTTTCACCTCGATGTGATTTATTGCTTGATGTCGAAGTTTTACTCTACCTTGGGCCACTCTAGACTGTGTTTTATTCTTTTATTACTGTGTGATGGTCGAATGCTATTATTCTTACTACTGTGTTTTTCCCCTGCGTTTCACCTACGTCTTGATGGACAAATTACTTTTATCTGTTTACTCTGAAATTTTATTCCTTACAAACTGGTGAGTTTTCTCTTTGCAATTTAGTACATCGACTGTAAATTTTTCTTTGAAATTTCATTATGTTTTAAGCCAAATTCACCTTGCATTCTGACCCATCTAGCCAACAATTTTCCTATACATTTTAATCTATTTTAAGGGAAATTTTTGCCCAGTGTTTTCATACATCTAGCATGTGTTTATTCTCTACATTATATGTTACAATGATGGCGATTTTACTCAGTGAAAATCGTGTGTTAAAACTCAGCGAACTATTACTAATGGTAAAACTCATCCTTATTTTTATTTGATGAACCCAACCAGCGTGATGTTAAACTCAACGAGTTTTTCCCCTTTAACTGACCTTGATTTTGGGTTAAAACACATCGATTTTACCCTGTGCTCTGAATTGTAATTTCCACCGTCTTTTCATTAAGCCACGATTTCATTGCCACTGGCACAATTTCCGATCCACGGATTGCCACCATGCACAATTTTTCTTATATACCTACGTTTGCTCACTACGATTTGTTTATACAATGAATTGGGTAGTGGGTCTTCCTTGGCTATTACAGGTTTGACTGTGATTTATGATGGCTATCACATCCATTTATGATTTGTTTTTATTATTTGTGATTTGCGATTTAGGATGGCTATCACAGACCTTTATGATTTACTGGTATCTCGATTTGGTATTGCATTTTTGCACTGCGGTTTATGGATATTGCGATTTAGTATTACATTCACCGTTACATTGTAATAATGTCATCACATTTGTAATGGACTAATGTGCTCACAGTTACATGGCCATTACAGTCATGTTGTTATTTAATAGATAGTGGTGGTGTATTTTTGTGTTAAAATACAACACATTTCTCTTTATGTGATTGTCTGCATGTTCAACGTGGTTTAAGAAATGAGTATTTCCTCCTTGGTTGTGTTTTGGTTGAACCGGAAAGCCAGTGAACCAGTGGTTGTTACCCCTGTGTTTTTACATTTACCTGACAGCGATAATAAATGGCATTATTGTTTCTAGAGAAAGTTCTTCTATTATTAATTAGCATTAATAATCATTGTTGTTGGATAGCGTTTAATAATAACATCAAAACTGCATTGAATTGCTCTGAAATGACATTTAATTATGATAGCGGGGTAGCATTAAATCTCATTGAATAGCATCGAGCTGGAAATTATTTATAAGCAGCATAATAGCATCAAATTTGCATTTAATAGCTGGACATGAGATTTAATTTTAAACAACAAGATAGCATTAAAATTGCATGGAATAACGTCGAAATGGATTTTATTTATAACCGCATAACAACATTAAAATGGCATTTAAATTTGCATTGAAATGGCACTCATTTATAGACAATGAAATAACATCGAATAATATCAAATAGCATTGAAGTGTCATTAATTATAGACATCGATATCATTAAGGATTAGCCCTTTTTAGACAACAATGTCGATTACTCTATAAAGAGCATGGAGCACGTTTAAAATGTTAAGTAGCTCACTTATTTTAATGGACGGTTTATAATTTTTGATAAGCGTATTTGATTTGGTTAAGTGTCTTTCTTAGTGCGCATTATGGTAACATTTATGACCTTGGTATCTTGGTAACAGTTCGACCTTCACCCTTAGGCATTTATGACCTTCACTTATCAGTTAATGGACGGGTTGTTGGCGGAGTCGGGTATTATCTTGAGCTTTTCCTTTTGATTATCGTCATATTGTGTCTTATCGACTTGTTGCTTGGGGTATGGCCATAGCCTTCTTGTCAGTATTCGGATCATAGCACGTCAGATTTATCTAGAGTCCTTGGTCCAGTTAGGATATGTAGCACCAGGGTTATAGTCGTGCCTATCACTGGGGGATGAAATAATTCCTCATGAGGGGATCATTGCATGCCCTAAGGAATAGAGGCGAAGGATAACTTGGCCAAAGTCTATGCTTTCTGTGTGGGTGTTGTTGATCGTTGTAAGTTTGCTATTGGTGCTTGGGTTGAATGCCTTCATGTGTTTGGTTGCGCACCATCGAGGTTTTAGTTAACTGGCCATTGAGGCCGCTGTGTCGAGATGTGGATATTTTCCTTAGCTTGTAAGCGTCGTCATGTTGTGTGTCTGGTGGGGATTCGTTCCTATATTTGATTTACGCATGTTTCACCCAGTTCATTGTTGTGCTAGTGCATTGAGTAATTGTTCTATGTGGCTTGATCTGTGGGCATGGTGCTCGCCTTCAGATGTCTTGTTTAGTTGTAATCGTAGTTGTCGTCCTGTTTAAAAAAAATAAAAAAATATTTCTATTTGCTTCACTTTTAGTCGTAACGAATAGGGGCGTTACATATGGTATGAGAGCGGGTTCAATCCGTGACTTGGGAACACTACGTCTTTTGTTGTTATGATATTTGATTATAATGTTGCTAATTAAGTTGACCTGTATTCGTGTAGGTAATCATGGTTAGAGGATGTCGCAGAGATAGACGATGGGGTGCTAGGGGAGGAAGCATAACGTCTTCAGTAGCATCCATGCCTGAGGGGTCTAACCCCCAGGTAGATGAACAGGTTGTCAGGCAAGATAAGATAAAGGTGGGTGATGTGGTTGGGTTGATGAGGTATTTTCAATGGATGTCTAAAGCACTGATCATCCATTTGAAAATAGATGAGGCCAGGGCACTGACACCCCTTGAGGGTCCATAGCGTGCTCCGATCAGTACTGGTGGCATTCCCCATGAACTCGAGAAGGTCATATTTCCAGAGTTCTTTGGTGCCCCGGACAATGCAGCCATCGAGGCATGGTTGGAGAATATGGAGATGTTCTTTGCACTTCGCGAATATACCTACAACATGAAGGTCCGCATGGTATTCTTTCAACTAAAGGGGAGTGCTCTTCTATGGTGGAAGACACTCTTTCGACAATTGAACATGGTCGTCGAAGATGTTTCATGGGAACTATTCAAGGAACGGTTCCGAGAGAGCTACCTATCAGAGGAATTCATTGAGCATCAACTCCACAAGTTCAACGCCTTATGACAGAGCGGTCATACAGTGCCCGAGTACAAGGCCAATTTTATGGAGTTGCTTCGGTATGCTCTGCACCTTAATACAGAGAAACTTAAGGTCAATAGGTTCTTGTTTCTCCTTATCATCAACATATGTGCAAGGGTTAGGATTATGATGCCTCATACCTTGCATGATGTCATCCAAAAGGCCCTCATAGCAGAGGAGGAGATTGCTAGTGGGGGTTAGAGTAGGACTCTAGCGAGACCAGCAGGGCAGGTGTCATCCGGTGTGCAGCAACATCAGATGCAGCAAAAAATACACCTAGATATTATGGCTTCCAGAGAGGATCCACTTTCACTCCTCAGCGACCAACGCCTCAGTAGTAGACTCCTTACCGGGGATCACAGCATCAATAGTAGTGTCGACCATAGTAGCAGTCGTTTAAGCATGTTTAGTAGAATAGACCAGGATTCCAGGCCAGTGGGCTGTCAGCTTCTACTTCGAGTACCAGGAGTAGTGGACCAAAGAAGAGGTGTTGGACATGTGGGGAGTCAAACTACCAGCATGACTGCCCAATGTAGAGGACTAGAGCATCTAGATCAGCCAAACCCACTACTATGGGAGATTGGAGAAAGGCCCATCGAATTCATCCAACAGTGAATAACCGCTAAGCAGAGCACCAGTCAATTGTGCTCGAGATATCAGGTACCATTGCTTACCAGACCCTTAGTATTTCAATAGATCCTTGTGTTACCAAGAGTTTCATTTCTGGTGCAGCGCTAAAAAGGATTAAGGTAAAGGCAGTTGAACAGGATGACTTTAGCTTTGTGGAGATGGCTTCGGAAGCCAAACATAGGGTTGGAGGAAAGGTTACAAGCTGTACCCTTAACCTGGGAGAGTTTGTCACCAGGGTCAACCTGTACGTCATGATATTAGGATCTTATGATGTCGTGATCAGTATGGACTGGTTAGAATTGCATGAGGTGATACTCAACTATGAGACAAAATGGTTAACCTTGGTCGATGATGAGGGACAAAGACGCGTGATTGTAGGTCAGAACCAGGGAGTTTTCCTAAGCTTTATCTCTTCCTTACAGTTACGGAAGAGATTACACAAGGGATGTAAGCTTTATGTGATCCTTGCGTTAAATGAAAAGGGAGTAGCGGAAGGTCTAGAACACCTTCTGGTGGTGAGAGAGTTTGCAGACGTCTTTCCAGAGGAGTTACCTAGGATGTCACCAGAGAGGGAATTGGAGTTTACCATAGACCTAAAAATGGGGACTGAACCGATAGCTAGAACATCTTATCGGATATCGACCCCGTCGTTACAGGTGTTGAGAATGCAACTGAAGGAGTTGTTGGACCTGGGACTTATACGTCCAAGTGTGTCACCATGGGGCATGCCTATTGTTTTCATATGAAATAAGGATGGGTCGTGGAGACTCTGCATTGACTACCGTCAATTGAACAAGGCAACGATCAAGAATCATTATCCATTGTCAAGGATTAATGATCTGTTTTATCAGATGAAGGATGCTACGGTTTTTTCAAAGATTGATTTGTGATCAAGGTATCACTAGTTACGGATAAAGGAGGATGACGTCCCTAAGACTGCCTTTAAGATGAGTTTTGGACATTGCGAGTTTATTGTTTTACCGTTTGGACTGACAAACTCCCCATGGGTATTTATGAGTTTGATGAATGGGGTGTTCCGCGAGTACTTAGACAAGTTCATCCAAGTATTGATTGGCGATATTTTGATTTACTCTTGGACGATGGAGGAGCATGACAAGCACTTGTGCTTGGTAATACAATGTCTTCGAGAGCACAAATTGTATGATAAATTGTCCAAATGCTCGTTTTACCAATCGAAGATTCACTACTTAGGGCATGTCATCTCCGACGAAGGTATCGTCGTGGATCCAGCAAAGATCAAGGCTATTATGGATTGGCCTGCAACGACGAATGTCTTGCAGGTGTGTAGCTTCATGGGTTTAGCAGGATACTATCTATGGTTCATCGAGGGATTTTCAAAGATAGAAACTCTGATTATTGAATTACAGAAGAAGAAAAAAAAGTTTGTTTGGACCGACAAATGCATGGAGGCATTTCGGAGGCTCAAGGAGATATTGACAACAACATTGATACTAAAGGTCCCTGACATGGATGCGGACTTCTTGGTGTGCACTTACACATCCAAGGAAGGCTTAGGCAGAGTCTTGATGCAAGACGGTCAGGTGATTTCTTACATTTCGAGGAAGTTGAAAAGGCACGAGGAGAACTATGTGACACATGATTTGGAGTTGTTAGCAATTGTTTATGCCTTGAAGGTTTGGAGACACTACCTTGTTGGACGAAAAATTGAACTAAAAACGGACCATTGTGGACTAGAGCACATCTTTATGCAAAGCGAACTGAACGCACGACAATGACGTTGATCGGAATTTCTTACATAAAAGGAACAGTGAACCGACTGGCAGATGTGTTGAGTCAGAGACCATGCATCTTTTCGGTGTTGCCGCTTCAGACAAATCTACGTGAAAAAATTATAACTTTACAGTGCAACGATGACTAGTACAAAGAGATCAAGGATTTTATCGAACAAAACACAATGATGGTACCAATATTTGAAGGATTTATGTTTGACGAAGATGGATTATTGAGGTTCAAAAATTGGATTTACGTACCACTAAATGACTAGTTGAAGAGTTTAATCCTAAATGAGGCTCACAGAGCAGTGTACATGGCTCACCCGGGAGTCACGAAGATGAGCGCGGAACTTAAACCCTTATTCTTCTGGAAAGGAATGAAGGCGGGCATAGTCAACTATGTGGCCAGATGTCTAGAATGTCAGCTGGTAAAGGCTGAACATAGACATCCATCAAGATTAATGCAACCACATGCTATTCCAGAATCAAAATGGGAGGTTATTTCGATGGATTTCATTGTTGGATTTCCACTAACGATAAGGAGACATGATTCGATTTTTTTGGTAGTTGACACTATGACGAAGAGTGATCACTTTATTCCTATGCATATGACATATAAGGCACCTAAAATAGCTAGAGTTTTCATCAGTGATATTTTAAGTCTGCATGGCATACCTAAGAGGATTATATCTGATCGAGGATCGGTGTTTACTGGACGATTTTGGACTAGTTTCCAAGAGGCCTTGGGGACCCAAATTAACTTTAGTATTGCGTATCACCCGGATACTAGCGATCAGAACGAACGAACGAACCAAATCTTGGAGGACATGTTGCGCATGTACGTGATGGACCAATAGAATCTTTGGGAAGAATTCTTTCCACTGGTGGAATTCGCATATAATAACAGTGACCAAAGCACCATTAATATGGCGTCTTTCGAGTTTCTTTATGAGCGACCGTGTCGGATGCCTTTGAGTTGGGATCGGCTCGAGGATAGGGTCCTAGTGGGACCAGAAGTGATCCAAGAGATGGAAGATCAAATGAAAACGATCATACAAAGGATCAAAGAAGCACAAGATTGACAGAAGAGTTATGATGATGCGCACCATGTCGACCATAGTTATGAAGTTGGCGATTAAGTCTTCTTGCGGGTAGAACTACATAAGAGTTCAATCAAGTTTTGAAAGGGAGATAAAATCTCTCCTAGGTTCATGGGATCTTTCGCAATTGTGGAGAGAAAGGGGCCCATGGCCTATCAAATAGCCTTACCTGATTCTTTGAGGCATATGCATGATGTTTTTCACATATTTTTTTTAAGACATTATATTAGTGGTCCTACACATGTTATTGACATGAGTTCTTTGTAGGTATCGGACGAGGGGGCACTCATGGATGAGACGATCTACATCCTGGATCATCGCATTCGACAGATACAACATCGAACAGTAGATCAGGTCATGGTCCAGTGGGAAACCTATAGTCCACACTCGATGACCTGGGAGGACGCATATGATATGCACCAACAGTTTCCATTTCTGTTTGATAGATAGGCTTATGACACTATGATACATATTATTGTAGGACCTATATACTATGAAACTTTGTGACGAAGTTTAGACCAAGAGGGGGTGTATGTAACATCCCACTCTTGGGCGCACTAAGCAAACTTATTCTTTGAGGATAGTTGCTTGCAAGTGATCTGGATTATTATACTATTGGTCATTGATTATGATTATGAGGCATTATGGATGTGATTATATGTTATTTTTTTGTATTGACTTAGACAGGTGCTCTTGACTCAGTTCTCATGAGTGTGAAGGATTTGGACCTCAAGGATGTTGAGGCATCGATGAAACCCTTGAACTCTAGATCGAGTCAGGGAGTGGACTATTGGGGTTTTAATGTTGTATATATGACATGTGTGCATCTGATTAGATGTTATGGTTATGGATTTTATTCTAACATGATTCATTGATGATGCAGGTTGACGATAGCTTGCTGACCAAACTCACATGTGGAGTATAGGGGTAATGCACGACTACCAGACACATTGAGGGAGAGGTGTGGACAACAACCCTGGAACAGCCTACTAGCATTGTTTTCATGGCTCGAACTATAGGTTAACGACTACCTAGTTCGAGAAGACCCACGATGTCATGAGGGCAGACTGCGACATTCGCTCATGATGATTCTAACGGGCACACAATAAGGAAGGGGCCTTATTCCTTAAAGGCCCTTAGTCTCCCACAAGATCACTTGATGGAGTATTGACTCCAGGGTTTTTTTATGTCTACCAAGTCAGTCAAGAGGCAAGTGGAACCCTTAGAGCACGTAGTACATCCTGAAGGGCATGTCGCGCAAGGGTAACAAAATGAGGCGAGTGACAACCTAGGAGCACCTAGTGTGTCCTGAAGGGCACGTTGCATTGTTCAATAATAAATGAATAAATTTAGATGGCCTTAGAATGAATGATGTGACCAAAAAGAATTAAAACAATTTCCCTCATAAAAATGTTGCCCAACATAGGAAAATAAAATCTAGGTCTAAGTGATACTTGTGGTAAAAAAAAAAAAAAATACTTATAATCATCGTTAAACATGTGATGATAAGGGGGTAAGCAATTCAATTAATTTATAAAAATCAAATTACTTTGGGGGATTAAATTGTTAAAAAGGAAATAATTGTTTTGTTACATATGTTAATTAAAAAGAAAAAGGGGGAAAAGGTCATTTCTACACTTGCTAATTTGAGTTTTAGATAAAAAGGGAAAGAGGGAAATTTAAAAGAATTAGGAAACTAAGGGAAAAGGGGAGAAACATAAAGAGAAAGGTAAACATAAAGAAAAAGTAGAATGACTAACTTAGCAAGGAATCTTGCCTTTAACAACTTTCTAAATTGAACTCAACTAGAAAATTAGTAAGGAGGTAAGTCATTAAAATGTGTAAGGGAATATGGGGACACCTAGGAGCGATTCTAGAAATGATTTTAGGTGGGTGAAGGAAATAGGAGTAATTAAATAATTAATGGAATTAATTTCTGGTGCAGCGAAGGGAATGGGTGACACATGTACGAGGAGGATTTTTCTTAATTAAATTATTGAACAATAAATTAAATGGGAATTTGGGAAAGAAATGACTTAAAAACTCTATATAAAGGAGGGAGGAGGAGGAGGATGGATCTCTTCCTTCATGCGTAACGTTACGCTACAAGATTTTTGACTTGACTGACTTATCTTGTGGGAGTTGGGATACTCAGCTCGGTGAGGAGTGGTAGCTCAGCCTTGCGAGGCAAGATGGGAGCTAGTTGTTATCTGGTTAGTGTGCATGACCCCTTTGCGACTCAGGGGGGATAAGGGGGGAGAAGCGTACCCCTAGCATTGGTTGGGAGGTACCGATGAAGTCTCAGCGGTCGGAAAGCAGGAGCAGCATGGAGCGCATGGGTCAATGACTCAGAGTGGTCGACTTGGGCTACGGTACACATGGTTTTATTAATGAATGGTAGATTAATAATTATCTTGCGCCTTCATTTATGTACTTTTAAATGTGTAAAGAAAGTGTTTGACTTAGCCTATTAATCGAGAACTTAAACTCACCATAGCCTTAAGCTCGCTTCTAAGCTTGAATCCCTTGGCAATCGATCCCGGAATGTTGTGATTGTCCTGTTGATTTTATTGATTTTTATGAAGCGTTTATGCTTGTCTTCGTCCTCATCCCTAGATCATTAGTCCACATCTGAGCAGTTGGCCAGGAGCCGAATCAACGGTCGTCACTTTGGTTTTAATAAAAATATAGATCCTAATGCTTTACTTTTATGTGCATGGATGATGATCGAAGGATGTTTTGTCCATTCATCTAGCCCTGTTGATTGTTCCAGGTTGATTGATTGTGTTGTGTCTTCATGCGATTAATTAACTATGCGATTTATTGCTTGATGGAGAAGTTTTACTCTGCCTTGGGCCACTCTAGACTTCATTTTATTCTTTTATTATTGTGTGATGGTCAAATGTTATTACTCTCAATACTAGGTTTTTTCCCTGCATTTCACCTACGTCTTGATGGACAAATAACTTTTATCTTTTTACTTTGAAATTTTATTCCTTACAAACTAGCGAATTTTCACTCTACAATTTAATACATCGAATGTGATTTTTTCTCTGCAATTTCATTATGTTTTAAGGAAAATTCACCTTGTGTTCTAACCCATCTGGTCAGTGATTTTCCTATACATTTTAATTTGTTTTAAGGGCGATTTTTGCCCAGCGTTTTCATACATTTGGCATGTGTTTATTCTTTGCAGTATATGTTACAATGATGGTGATTTTACTTAGTGAAAATCATGTGTTAAAACTCAGCAAACTATTGTTGATGGTAAAACTCATCCTTGTTTTTATTTGATGAACCCATCCAGCGTGATGTTAAAATCAACGAATTTTTCCCTTTTAACTGACCTCAATTAATAGCATGATGTTAATAACATCGAATAATATCAAATAACATTGAAGTGGCATTAATTATAGACATCGATCTCATTAAGGATTAGCCCTTTTTAGACAACAATGCCAATTATTCTATAAGCAGCGTGGAGCACCTTTAAAATGTTAAGTAGTTCACTTATTTTAATGAACAATTTATAATTGTTGATAAGCATATTTGATTTGGTTAAGTGCCTTTCTTAGTGCACATTATGATAACATTTATTACCTTAGTAGTTTGGTAACAATTCGACCTTCGCCCTTAGACATCTTTCTTATCAGTTAATGGATGGGTTGTTGGAAAAGTCGGGTATTATCTTGAACTTTTCCTTTTGATTTTCGTCATCTTGTGTCTTGTCAACCTATTGCTTGGGGTATGGGCATAGCCTTCTTGTCAGTATTCCTCTCCTCACGCGTCAGATTTATATAGATTCCTTGGTCCAGATAGGATATGTAGCGCCAGGGTTATAGTCGTGCCTATCACTGGGGGACGACATGATTCCTGATGAGGAGATCATTGTGTGCCCTAAGGGATAGAGGTGAAGGATAACTTGGCCTAGGTCTGTGCTTTCCATGTGGGTTTTGTTGATCATTGTAAGTTTTCTATTGGCACTTGGGTTGAACGCCTTCATGTGTTTGGTTGCATGCCATCGAGGTTCTTGTTAACTAGTCATCGACGCAGCTGTGTCGGGATGTGGATATTGTCCTTATCTTGTAAGTGTCATCATGTTGTGTGTCTGTCAGGGATTCATTCCTATATTTGCTTTACGCATGTTTTATCCAGTTGATTGTTGTGCTAGTGCATTGAGTCATTTTTTTGTGGCCTGATCTATGGGAGTGGTGCTCGTTGTCATATGTTTTGTTTAGCTGTAATCGTAGTTGTCGTCCTGTTTAAAAATAAAAAATAAAAAATCTTTCTCTTTGCTTCACTTTTAGTTGTAACGGCTAGAGACGTTACAAACACTCAAGTCCACGATTCATCCGATTGATTTTGAGCACTTAATGTCTCAGGACTGGTGATTGTTATGAGGAACAAGGATGTATCTAAATTCCACTATTATAATCAAGCCGAGAGTCATCTAGATCAATCCATCCATATTAATTATCAGTTATACAATTGTGACAAAATTTCTATTACAACATACATCAATTAATGGATGCAATTATCCATCTATGAAGAATTCCATCAAGAGTCCAACTACTATAACATCTATCAATTTAATTGACCCAAATTCTACCTATGAAACATTCCAACAATAGTCCAACTACCATTTACATACCTCAATTGAAAATATGCAATTACCACCTATGGAACATTCCAACATAACAACAATTTAAGACCAAATATATCCAATATACGTATCCATTAATTTTCAAAGCTTAATAGATTAATCTACTATACTCGATCAATTTTCATGTAAAACTAAGAGAAATCGAGTGAAAGAATAATACATAAAAGTAATAAGAACCACATGAACATGAACGCAATTTTAGAATCAGATATAAATCTATTTCCAATCATCATTATTAATAGTTAAGGTCAAGTTCATTCAAGGTCATACATTACTTATCAAGTGATTGAACACATGTAACGAGTACAACTCTTATGTAGCTCACTATGTATCTTAATAAAATGATATTATATTTTTAAGTGATAACTTGAGAGTTCATTACCATTTTACGCACCCATTTGGAAACGGATAAGAAAATCAATGATTAACAAGCAATATGGATTTCAATCAAAATGCATCACCATTCCAAGGATTTAAGAAGACCAATTGCTAAGAAATAAATATAAAATGTCATAGGTTAACCCTTATACTATTAATTAAAAAACTAAATCAGTTATAAAAACCCAAGAGAATAATTCCAAGTGCTATACATATCTATAAAATGGATTTTAAGGAAGCTCATCCTAATAAGCAATGTATAAAGATAAATAAATATAAAATGTCATAGGTTAACCCTTATACTATTAATTAAAGAACTAAATCAGTTATAAAAACCCAAGAGAATAATTCCAAGTGCTATACATATCTATAAAATGGATTTTAAGGAAGCTCAACCTAATAAGCAATGT
>SNQJ01S0005960.1:159609-173326 GCA_010110895.2 Picea sitchensis | reverse complement strand
TAACCTTGGTGACCAAATCATAGTTTCATATATGTTTCTCTTTTTTCTTGGGGGTATTTGGGTCATTATCGATAGTTTCTTTAGCAATCCTTGCAAATAGGTTGCGATATCTCATGGATGCCAAGTGTTGCAAAAATGGTCGCTTGAGGTCAAAATCTTGGAGAGGTTGTTCTTCCTTCATATTAAATGTTTTTAGTATTTCAAAAACTTCTAACAAGTGGGAGGAATTTCTTTGTGTTACATCGGAAACAATAAATGGAAATGTGATAAATTGTCTCTTTCTCTTTTCATCAAAAAGGATAGACAATGCTTTATACTGTCTATAGACCTATGCAACAAAATACCTATCAGAAACCAATATCAAGAGAAGAAAAGGGATTCCCTTATCACCATATGACATGATGTAGGAATGGTCTTCTTGATGTACACAAATTTCCTTTCCCTTGAATAAATTCTCTCCCTCTTGGGTTATCCTTTTTTATGCTCCTCCATTCAACATACATTTAAATTCTTTAAGAAATATATCTTGAATAAGACAAAAAAGAAATATTTCCTTATGATTCCAAAGCACAGGTTACCATAATTGTATTGGTTCATTCTCAACATCTAAATTTCCTCTCAAGGGTAATCCTTCAAACACATTACAATAGGTGAATTCCAAGATGAGACATGCAGTCATGAAGACTCTCTAAGTCTTTAAATAATTGGCTAGGTGAAAGGAAATCCCATTTGAGATTATCTCGTCCTAGTCAAACATTGCTTATTTTTTAAAATAAAAATGCAATACATATAAAACTAACTTGGTAATATAAGGATTTCGCACAAGGTAAGGAAACCTACACAAGTAAAAAAAAATGACTAAGTATAGATAAAAAACTTCGTTTATATGAGGAGCATGGTGGAACTTAAAACAAATGGGAAAGGAAAATGTTCTACATTGGGTAAACTTAAAAATAAAAGGTTATACATGAAAATGTATCAACAACTCTATATCAAAAAGTGAACTCTTATTTTGAGAACGAGACCCCAATTTTCTCTCAAAGGTAGGTGATTGATGTTTCTACTATTACAAATCACTATAATCAAAGTATATAAGACTTTGTTTCTTAACAACCTAAGCAACCTTTGATTTCAGTTATTCTTGAAGGGCATGGAAGTGTAGTCCTACCTAGTGGGAAGTAATGACATCATGCATCTCTTGAGAACTTGGATATAAATGGAAGTTACAAAAAAGTTGAAGGCACTGCATTCATGAACAAATGGATAGAAATGTACCTACAAAAAATCAAAATTCTACAAATGTAAAAGATTTAGTAGAAATGTCTAAAAGATGTTTAGCATATCAAACTATACATGCTACTAAAATGTCACTAGGAAACCGCTTAAGGACATTCTTATTGGGTTTTAAGAACCAGTTAATATGTTATAATTGTAGATCACTCAAGGGAAAGAAAACAAATTAAAGAAATTGTGAGATGGTTCTCTAGGAAATGACTTTAAGATGTAGATCAAAGTGACATTATTCTTGGATTTGGGTACTTCATGAACATAAATTATAGTGGAGAGTAAAAAATTAAGGATGTTCTTGAGCACAAAGTGCATGATAAAATTATATCATTTTTTTTGCAAGAGATCCATAATGATTTTATGTCTAAGAGCATGGATTTAGTATTTATTGAATCAAACATGAGTCATAAGGCTTTGGTATGTTTGAATTGGATTGACTCTCATGGTGTACTAAAGGGGTTAATCCAACATCAATTTTTAAGGAAATGAAAATGTGTAGCAAGGAAGCTAAGGATATTGATATGGGTTGGATGAAAACTAATGGTTTCACATATGGACTTAGAGTGAAGTAGATAAATCCATGCTTCATTTATGGTTGAATCATGTGAAAATAAATTGGGAAGCATAGTCAATGAAGTTTAATTCAAACCTAGTATTGATTATCGTGTACATTATGACTGAGATGGGAAGGTATTTGAGATATTATTCGATTTACTAGAAGACAATTTCTTGATGTTTTGTGTAAGCCTTAGAAAATAAGATGAAACAAAATAATAAAAACAAATTTTAATACATGTTGTTGATCCTAAAAATTAGAAGACATTAATGAAACATTATGAGAGATGGAAGGGTAGTGAATGTACATTTGTTTGAGTGACATGATCTAGTGGCCATATGCAGTGTGCCATACTAATGTTCCTCTTATGGAAAATATTTTTTTCTTTAGTGCGCATGTCATTAAAAATATATGCACATGGTTACAGATGAAATCAAAATTCAAGAAATAGATACTTTTCATGGTGTTTCCAAGTTCTATGTGATATCACCAAAATTACCCCTAGTAAAATGTACACATTTATTATAAGTTTAAATTTATGTTTATATCTTTCCATTACTTTTTTAATTTTACTTTGTTTTAAAGCATTAGGAGTTGAATCTTTCTTTGAAATTAAACAAAGAATGGAAACAAAAATTGGATAAACATATTATAGATATTCAACCACAGTTATATAGCAATTGAATATTATGAAGAACTATCCCATAATAGAACAAATGATGAAAAGGTACATGTTTCCTTAATTAATTCTTAATTCTAAATGAAAATTCTTATTATTTAACTAACTCATACCTAGTGAAACATATACTACCAATTACAACTGACTCCTGGCTCAATGTCAAAGCTTGTTTATTATGCTTGTCAAATGGAGTTAAAACTATTTTAAAGTTGTTTCATGAAATTCAAAGAATTGTACAAGATGATGACAAAGTCCATCCCCTAGACGCATTGAGAAACTAAAAATTGTTCAAATTTGGGAGGAGATGGAGAATATTGGGGTTGCGTGTAATCCCGAGGAACCATACCATCATAAAATCCGAGAGTAAAATGATCTTAGCTATGGACAATCCGATGGATCAGCATTAGACAAGATCCCCATTCAGCATGAGGGAGTTTTAAAGGTTTAATAATTATGTTAATATATCCAATATTATTTACGGGTCTTGAATAATAATAAATGATGATGTTATGATGGCATGAGTGAAATTGGCTCTCTGTTTTATGCAATTTGAACATAAATATTAGTAACTAATAATATGTGCTAAAATGTCGGTTTATAGGGTATTAAAGGCCCACTAGATAAAGAAAAGTATAAAAACTTGTTGAGGACGTGGAAATGAATAATTACACATATTACAACTGCAAAGGTGTAGAGATGATGACGCATATGCATATGACGAAAGGTACATCATTTTTTGTTAAATTCATCATATTATGTATTAGAAAATGGTGGAATCATTTCATTTTTGACAAATATTTTGAGCCATTATCATTACAGGATTGGCATCCTTTCCAATGAGTGGATTTGGTTGTAGGAGATGAGATGGTTCATTATATGTATGCCCAAGGGGCACATGCTCTTGATATGAATAGGATTATTCATCCTTATACTCTAGGTCAGTTAAGAATGAAGTAATGAAGTGTAAGTATAGGGAAATGAAAATTTTGATTAGAAATCAAGGAGGAGAAAGATGAGTATCTAAGGAGTATAGAGGCATATTTGAATATAACAGAATGTGTCTCGTAAATGATATGAGAGAACACATTTTCAATCTTTTTATGAGGTTAGAAGATACTTTCCAAAATTTTAGACAAAGAAGATTCATGCCTTCAATATTAGAAGTGAGATTCATGTTGAATATGATAAGTCCAGAAAGCCACTAAATGAAGAAACCACAACAAAGTTGGAATGTTGTTTCCCTAAGATCACTTCTCAACAAGTGAAACAACTTTTTTCAAAGGTAAAATAGTCTAAGAAAGCATTTATTGCACCATTAATAGTAAGTATGTCCTTCTTTTAAATGGTATCTCATTCTATTTCATTTTATAGTATAAGAGGACTCATAGTGTGTGTGTTTAACCATCAATATGTTCTCATAGTTTAATAACTATCTTCCAAGATCAAGGTCAATAAGCAAAGATGGTGAAGAGGATTATCATGAGTCACATCACTTTGGAAGGAACGAGAAAAAAGTTGTTGAAAAAAGAAAGCAACAATGTCGCTTTCCCTCCATTTTGAGTGTTATTCTCATTACATTTATTGCATATCATCATGACTTTGTTAATCTATCTTATTTGAGCAAAGTACAGTTTTTGGTTCACATATGACTTTGTCAATCTTGTTAATTTTAGGAAATGAGTTAGGTCAAAGTGATCAAACACAACAAATTCAAGGGGTAGTTTTTTCTAATACCCCAATGATGTTCAATGATATTCAAAATAAAACTTTGGGTGTTTCATCATCGAGAAAAAAGGTAATGTAGACTAGTCAAACATAATAAATCCAAAGGGAATTTATTGTTGACATACATGTGACGAAAATTGAAAATTACAGTAAAATTGATGTTTCATCCTCAAGAAATGAGACAGGGAATATTAGTGAAACACAAGAAGCGCACGGGGTAGTTGTTGGTGATATATTAATGATGGAAGCTATGATTCAAAGTAAGATGGGTGAAATTCATCATCAATAAATGGGGTAGGGCAGAGTGGTGAAAAACAAAAAAAATCAAGTGGTAGTTGTTGATATACAAATGATGAATCGTATAAAAGCTAATTTTGTCATAACAAGTAAGAGACTTATTTATATGGATACATATAAACATTGTTATTTTATAACTTTAGGATGCTTGATAGGTTTCTACAAGCCTTTCTCTTGAGAAGAATAAAATTGAGTATATTCTCTCTTTCCCTTCTTAGAAGCCTCTCATTCTTCAAGAGATGCAATAGGGACATATTGTGATGTTTTTTTCTCTAAATCTTTGACTTTCTTTAGAGACTTTTTTGAATTGGCATGCAAATATTTTATTTTTCTCTCAACTTATTTGACATTTCCACATTTTTCTTATACTTCACTAAGTGATCTTATTCCTTGTTTTCTAGCTATTTCTTCTTAACACTTAGCTAATGTTTAAATTATGACAATTGAGTGGTCAAATTCTATACTTCCTTCTCTAGCTTTTGTGCCCTCAACTCTTTCTCATTCGAAGAATGCACAATTGTTATCATCTCAACTTCGATCCTCTATAATTTCACTTATAAATCAACAATTTGGGATTTCAAATTTCGTATCTATATATCACAACCCAAATGTTGTTCTTTCTGACCCTTCAAGACTTTTCCGTTGAGCTCTACAATCTTTTCCTCTTTTTAGCTACCTTCTCCTTTAATGCATCTAATCTATGTGATAAGCTAAAAATATCATCTCCAACATTTATTAGTGAGATCTTTGTTGGAATTACTCTTCTCAAATATCTAAGGACTTCTCCTGATAAATTAAATATATATTGCATGCAAGACATCCCTTACCTTTTTATCGTTACACTTTTTTTACCTTTATAATTTTCTTTAACATTTACCACTAAAGAAAAGGTTTCCAAATTCTTACCTCTCAACATTTCAACTTGCTTGTCAATGTTTTTTTCTTAATTTATAAATTTTGTATTAAATCTTGCAATCTCCTCTTCACATTTATCTTGCTCGTCTTTCAATTTCACATGATATTCTGATTCTTGAGAAAAATATCTCTTTCGAAACTCATCTTCAATTTTTCAATTAAATACTCTTTCTCTTTCAATTTATTCACTAGTTCAGTCTCAAGGCCACTTAAAATGTTTAATGGAACTATATCCAAATCCTATGGTCTATTTTCCAACTCTTTTTCAAGACTATTAATCTTTTCTCTAGATTTTATAATCTCCTTCTTAAAGCTTGAATCATGTGTTTTAATATCATTCTTAAAGTCATCATGAATTATGTTTGCATGACTAGATAAGTAAAAAATAATAGCAACACGACTTCACGATCTCCATCTACAACGAGAGCATGTCCTCAAATGTGCTCTTACACAATTTATTTTTCTATCCTAGGCCATTTTAAAATATCCTATATGGTTTTTAGACTTGCATTATGAAGAGGTAAAATGGGAATCATCTCCCTTTAAGAAAAATGTTTACGCCTTTTTGTAGTTATATTTGGGCTAGGTTCGTCTACATTGTTTTGAAATATCTGTCGTATATATTACTAGCTTATATTTCTTTAACCAGAGCATTAGAGTGTGTCTCGACTCTCATAGTTTAACAAAAAAAATTGTTTACAGATCTAGACATTAGTCTTCTTGCTTAGTCTATGAAAATTCCCATTTTCATGTTGTTGTTGGGGCTCTTTTGCATTCTCCTAGGTGTGCAGGTGGCATCTTCCTTTGTGTTTTCCGATCCTATTCTTTCACTAAGTCCATGCTTCTTGTTATTCAAGTTTTTCTATTGTCTCTGCTACGGGTAATGATTTTCCATGGAGGAAGTCTTCCAAACCAATATGATTCTTTATATTTCATTATAGTGCATGGCTTTGTAATGGTGCATGAGCAATTATGAAACTCACAAGAAAATCCCATGGTGCACAAAGGGTGGCCTATATTGAGCTTGAATCACTCCATTGATACATATTAATCTAGTGCATATCGTCATTTATCCCTATGCGATCTTCTTTAATGATTTGAAGTGTATCACATGCTTCTTGCAGCCATTTAACCCCATTCCACCCTTAATTACAATGATGACTATCCTTGGTCACAATACCAAGTTAAGCTATATAATATTGTGTAATACAATGCTACCTTTGTTCTTTGATATAAAGATAAATGAATATAATATAAAGCTACAAAGTTTTGCTTACTCTTAGACTTTTCCAGGATTTACTAAAGTAAGGGCCCTATGTTAATTGCCTCACAAAGGATTAATGGATGGGCTAATACATGAAATAAAAGGGATTAGCTAATAACAAGTTAAGTGCCTGGCAACGGATTAATGGATGAGAGATGGGATGGTGACACATAAAATAATAATAAATTGTTTCCACATATGTGTTAAGGAGGGTGTATTTCATAAAAGTTTTGTACCATGCTAATAAAAGTCGCATTTCATAGTACAACTCACCATAAACCAAAGCCATAAGGAAAGAAGACTATGTATAAGTGTTAAGTTAGGTTAACCATGAACAATATCATCCAATGATATACCATAGCACTAAAGAGGATCTCACATCTGTCAATCAAGACATCAAGTGAAAACACCAACTCCTAATCCCAAAGATTCAAGTAACTTTTCAATTGTATCTTTTCCCGACAATTGGAGGTGCTGCCATCGCCATTTAAATTGTCAGAAGAGGAATCAAAATACGGAGCACGTTCATACTCGTTTCCACAAAGGTCATACTGATATTGGTCCCATGAACTCCATCTATCCTTCCTTTGAAACTACAATAAACGACAGCTATGATCATATGTGAATTCCTCCATGTACAAAAGAAATGTATTTGTCCAGCCACCGACGTATAAGGAAATACTAAAGAATTACCAGGAGAATCGGATACCATTAGTCCCTTGCATAAATTGTTGAGCACGAGCAATTGGGAAAGCTTTACATATAAAATAGACATTGAATTTGGGTGTCCTGTAGGGTAAGGCCAGAGAAGTTGATCCATCATTTTCAGATTGGCCTTGAATTAGGGTGTCCTGTAGGCTAACGCCAGAGAAGCAGAGGAGGCTGAGGTTGAGGCATCTTTTTCAGATAGATTTGGGTCATTCCACGCCAGCTACAAAGTCAATTATTGATTTTGTACATGTGTACTTCTAATACTTAAATTTACAATTGGTTAACAATAACCAACCTACTATGCACCATTCAATACTATGCACCATTCAATACTGCAGCAAGTAGAATATACATCATAATATATCTGGATATTAGATATATCTCAACATATATACCAAGGTAATCCTAGGGTATGTACACCATTAAATGCTTCCAAACATACGGGTTATTGTTCGCCCGTCTACAATCTGTAGAAGCCAGGGCTGCACAGTGTGCTCATTCTTGTTCGCGCATGCCTCGACAACACAGCCCGCCCGTAATGTGTGATGCAGGCCTCGAAGTCAGAGCCGATTGAGGACGTGAGATGACTTAGTTTTGATTTGGATTGGGATTGCCCTCGAAGTCTTTGCCTGTGACTGTACGCCAAGGCATGGGCCACGTCTTCTGCGATCTTGACACAGGATGTGCAGTGCAACAGCTTTGCTTCATCCAGCAAAATTATCAGTTTGACTAATCGCAATTGTAAATCATTATAATAACATGTACCGAAAAACAAACAATCTGAATTGTCGTCAAATCTGAAGTTTTGCCTTTCCTATTAACCGTCCAACTGTAGATCTCACAAAATGAAAGTAAAGATTCAGGTTACATAAAGAGTTTAAATATATTTTTCATATTCACCCAAGGATACAGGCAACAGGGATATCTGCTAAGAGAAATTTCAATTTTAAGCAATAGTCCTGAAAACAGAGGATTGCTTCAGGAATCTGGAATGAGATATCATTTGGGATGTTTCCCAGTCCTACAACCATAGTTTGAGTTTTTTCCCATAAAGACACAGGGATAACATGCTTATTTAGCATATTCAGATCTGATCCAGTGTCTATCAATGTCTTTAATTTAAAATGCAAATCTTGAATTTTTAATTCAATCAAGACATATATTTTTGATGCTCAACCTGAAGACTTTCTTCCTTTTCTTCTTTCTTTTGATCAGACACATTTGCCATTGTTTTCTTGATTTTATTGATCTCTCTCCCTAGATCAGAAATGGAAAGATTGTGTACCGGACAACACACGAGGCTGGACTTCTGGGGAACTAAATCCCATGAATGGTTTTGATGGCTTCTTTTATACCATTCATAAAAAGATATAAAAATATTTTCTTTGTCCATAAAATGTTTCCATTTTTCTGCTAGTCTTATTTTTTCTTGATCAGGAGTCTTCTTGGCAAATTCTTTTGCACTTGGATGTGAGAATAAGTCCCAATTTAACATTTCTTTCATCCATTCTGATTTTACAGAATCTTTGGTGCATCCTTTAGACAGAAAGAGAAAATTTTTAATGTCTGGAGAAGATGGTCTTTGTGCATCCTTAGGGACATAAGCTTTTCTCCTTTGGTTGATTTCTGTACAATGGTTATCTTGGATAACCAAGACATGGGAGTCATGTGGAAAAGGAATATCAGAACATTGAGGATGGGGGCACTGATCCTTAGCAGTAGAAGTTGGGGGAGGTAGATTTGTCCTTGGATTATGATTTGCATGCTCAAATTGTACTCTTTCATTTTCTTCAAATGCAGAAAGAATGGATAGGGTAATTAATTCTCCACAATCAAAACACTTTACTGCAAAAGGAATTTTTCCCACTTGGTTTGCTAGGGATTGCAAAGAAGCATGTAAACAAAAAGATGAATTTTTCCCACTTGGTTTGCTAGGGATTGCAAAGAAGCATGTAAACAAAAAGATGAAGAAAGGAAAGTAGAAGTAGACTTTGTACAAGAAGAGGATCTAGAAAAATTTCTTTGGGGAAAAGAAATGACTGCTGAGCCAGAAGTTTCTTTTATCTGGGCAGAAGTGATAGATCTTGGTATTGGTGCCCTTGGGGTATCAATGACCCAATCAGTTGGGAAGGATAGGTTTTCCCAATTTATCGTACAATGCTCCATCTTTTAGTTCAATTGATCTGTTATGACCAATGTACTTGACTGAGATTCTTTGCTAGGGGTATGTAAGACAAAAGGAAACATAGTAATGAATGTACATGGAACAATGGATTTTTTTTTAATGATTAATATAGCTCGAGTAGCGGAGAAAAGTTTCTCGCACTAAGGGAAGCAATAATCCCTCCACGGTCCACCATAAACAACGCTCCTAACGACACTCTTTCGAAAGATTGGTTGATCGTCTAAACTCTTACAAGAAAATAGAGATGATAATGTCCATAGTATCATCCCTACTTTACATGAGATGAGTCGGAACCTCTACTCTTAGTTTAGTGAGAACATGAGATGAGTATGTGGCATTCTTTTGCAAGAGTCACAATTATAGTGTTATCACAAATTTTCATTTATCCTCCATAGCCACCATGTTGTAAAAGAAGGTGTAAAATGCAAGAGTGATGGGGAATTCACATGCAAAAGATATGGTTCATTATGTTGAATGAAAAGTCTTAATGTGAAATTGTTATTAAGATGTCACTTTAGATTTTGTGGGTGGGAGGTGTGGAAATTTTTGCATTCTTTGACTTTTAATGGAAAGCAAACATTTCTCCTATTAATTAGAAGTTTCTCATATCCCAATCATATGAATTTCAGCCTTAGCATTATTATGAAGTACAAAACAAAATAGTAATGACGACTTACTATATTTCAAGTCTTAATGTGCAAGTGTTATTAACATGTCACCTTAGATTTTGTGAGTGGGAGGTGTGGAAATTTTTGCACTGTTTGACTCTTAATGGAAAGAAAACATTTCTCATATTAATTAGAAGTTTCCCATATCCCAACCATATGAATTTCAGTCTTAGGATTATTATGAAGTACAAAACAAAATAGCAATGACAACTTACTATATTTCAAGTCTTAATGTGCAATTGTTATTAACATGTCACCTTAGATTTTGTGGGTGGGAGGTGTGGAAATTATTGCACTCTTTGACTCTTAATGGAAAGAAAACATTTCTCCTATTAATTAGAAGTTTCTCATATCTCAATCATATGAATTTCATCCTCAGGATTATTATGAAGTACAAAACAAAATAGCAATGACAACTTACTATATTTCAATTCTTAACAACCCCAAATTTTTAGAAAACCCAAAAGAAAAGACACTAAAGTTTTGTTCCTTTAGAACAATATATGAAAACTCTTATTTACACTAGTAAATATAGTAGTAAAAAAAACCTTGTCTTCCTTAATTACAATGCTATATCACTTAGCATTATTGCCTTTAACTTATGTGAAATCAACAAAACATATATAGCTAGAAATTAAAACCATGAAGAACATAGATGGATGAAAAACAAATATGCAATTTAAACAAGTATTGGACAACTAAAAATCTCATTAATATTGCATAAGATGAATTTCATGTACATATCATAAGCTTATCACAAGCCTAATACAATCCACTAGCTCTAGAAAACCCTATCTAGGAAAAGCAATGAAAAACTTACCTCAAACAAGGAGATCCTACAAGCATGACTTACTCAAGCTAGTCTTTTAAGGAAATACATATCCTCCTCTTCTTCTTCTTCTTCACCAAAACAATTTAATCTCAAAACACTAATCTCCAAATCAGCAAGGGATGAAACCCTAACCCTAGACTTCAACATGTTCCAATAAAATGAACAAACCCTACAACTAAGAAGGTCAACAATACAATGTGGGATAATTCCCTTACAAGCACCCTATAATAATAACATCTAAAAATTTAGAGGCTAAAGTTTGACCATGAACTAATTTTCCTTGTGTTTTTTTTCCAAAATCAAATTCATCAATTTCTATATTTTTCTAAAATGATTTGCATAAATTCTATAGGGTAAAATTATTTTACTATAGATATCGTCAGCATTTTATAGAAACCATATAAAATCCTTAGATTTGTAATTTTTTATAAAAACATCACCAAACATTTTATGGTTGAAATTTTAAGAATTAGTAAGATTCACCAAGGTTTTTATAATTAAAGATAGGTATAGATCATTAAATTTTCCTTTGGTAGGTTCACACAAGTGAAGTGTTCCACTCCAACAGAACATAAGTTGCTTGATTCTACCATGTATCATATTTCATTAAGAATATTAATCAAAGGATGTCAAAAACTGTTTTTCTTTGTCAAAAATGTTTTTTTATTGGATAGAATTGATCACATGGTTTTGAAAATATTATTTTTTATTGCAAAGAAAGTAGGTGGGTCAACTAAAGGAAAACATTTTAACTATAAAATTTAAAATTAAGACATTTTCTAGGCAAAAGTATGAGTGAACTAGATGCTTATTTTAACCCAAGTAGGTTCAATATGAATTAGCTATCCGGAATTTATAGTTCAAGAATCTTAATGGTGGTTTAAACATAGGTTAAGTATCTTGAGATTCTAAATTTCATTAAATAAACACCATATTGCAACATTCTTCAAAAGCTAAAATCTATAGTAAAAATTATTTTAATATCTACATAGTTATGATAATGTCTACATTAGATCTGTGTGGAAGATGATTTTAAGGATGAAAATTTACTTTAAAATGTAGAAACCTTGCCGAATCTTACTAATCCTTTGTATGCTAACTATAAAATGTTTGGCGATATTTTTGTAAAAATAAATTCAAAATTTTAAGGATTTTATGTAGTTTGTATAAAAGTTTGGCGATTTTTAAGGTATAATAATTTTTTCTTATAGAATTTGAGCGAATCATTTTTGGAATAGCAAATATGTTTTTTCGGAAAAACGATGGAAAATTAGCCCATGAGAGAAATTTAGCCCCTAAAATCATCCATGTGAGTCTTAATGGAATTGAACAAAGAGTATTTAATGAGAATGTATTTCCAAAAATGTTTTGTTCTATTTTTATTTTTTATTCAGACAAGATGTAAACTTTGGTAGTATCATGACACCTCACACTAACCATTCTTCACTCTCTTACGAGTACTTTCTACTCAAACCTCCCTCATAGAATCCATGCATTGATGCTAATTCCATCAAACATAGAAAAATGTTGTAATTGAGTTATTCCATCACATAAAAGTGCATTGAAGTTATGCCATGATAGGTTCCCAAAAAGATTTGATAGTTGAATCATGTCGTCGGTTTTTTATCCAATTGGGAATGATAGATAAATTGCTAGTACTCATACCCTCTGTTGTGACAGACACTACAACCCTCCATTTTCTTAGTTTAGTGAGAACATGAGATGAGTCACAACCTCTCCTCTTAGTTTAGTGAGAACATGAGATGAGTCTGTGTCATTCTTTGCAAGAGTCACAATTATATTGTTATCGCAAAATTTCATTTACCCTCTAGAGCCACCATGTTGCAAAAGGAGGTGTAAAATACTAGAGTGATGGGGAATTTGCATGAAAAGCCTTAATGTGAATTTTTTTATTATGTTGGATGAAAAACATTCATGTGAAATTGTTATTGACATGTCACCTTAGATTTTGTGGGTGGGAGGTGTGGAAATTTCTACAACATTGACTCTTAATGAAAAGAAAAAAATTATCCTATTAATTAGAAGTTTCCATATCTAAATCATATTAATTTCAGCCTTAGGACTATTATGAAGTAAAAAACAAAATAGCAATGACAACGAAATATATTTCAATTATTAACAACCCCAAACTTCTAGGAATCCAAAAAAAAAAGATACAAGAGTGTTCTAAGTTTTGTCCCTTTATACCAATCTTATTATGAATGAACCATATATGAAAAATCTCATTTACACTCGTAAATATAGTAGTAAACAAACCCTTATCTTCCTTAATTACAATACTATATCACTTAGCATTATTTCCTTTAACTTATGTCAAATCAACAAAACATATATAGCTAGAAATTAAAACCATGAAGAACATAGATGGATGAAAATCAAATATGAAATTTAAACAAGTATTGGAATGCTAAGAAGTTCATTAATATTACATAAGATGAATTTCATGTACATATCATAGCTTTATCACAAGCCTAATACAATCCACTAGATCTCTAAAACCCTATCTAGGGAAAACAATGAAAAGCCTAGCTCAAACAAAGAGATCCTACAAGAATGACTCACTCAAGCTAGTCTTCT
>SNQJ01S0005960.1:144501-159559 GCA_010110895.2 Picea sitchensis | reverse complement strand
AATTTCATGTACATATCATAGCTTTATCACAAGCCTAATACAATCCACTAGATCTCTAAAACCCTATCTAGGGAAAACAATGAAAAGCCTAGCTCAAACAAAGAGATCCTACAAGAATGACTCACTCAAGCTAGTCTTCTAAGAAAATACATCTCCTCATCTTCTTCTTCTTCTTCACCAAATACGGTTTCATCTCAAAACACTAATCTCCAAATCTGCAAGGGATGAAACCCTAACCCTAGACTTCAAAATGCTCCAATAAAATTAAGAAACCGTACAACTCTGAGAGAGAGAGAGAGAGAGACTAGTGGGCTCCTCCTAGTCACATCTCTACATAAAAGTGAATAATAATGATGAGTACAACATGAGTGAGTGAAGGACTCTCTTTCCACCATGTATATGGGAGGTAAGAAGCTAAAAAATACAATGTGAGCTAATGCCTTTACAAGAACCCTATAATAATAACATGTAGGCTTCATATAAAAATTTAGAGGCTAAAGTTTGGCCATGAACTAATTTTCCTTGTTTTTTTCCAAAATCCAATTCATCAATTTCTATATTTTTCTAAAATGATTTGCATAAATTCTATAGGGTAAAAGTTTTTTTTTGTTTGTTTGTTTGTTAATGTGGCCAAACCTGTTGGCATCGGGATTAACCTGTGGCTTGAGAAACCGCGACTCAGGGGCATCTAAGCCGTCAAAATCACCCGGGGATCGCACCCGGCTTGAGCCACACCAACCCTTAACATGGTTGGATTTTTTGTCCCCGCAGGTTTCGAACCGGTGACTTTTCAACACGGAGTGGCTTAACAACACACTCTGTCACCGACTGTCCTACACCTCGGGGACTAGGGTAAAAGTATTTTACTACAATATCTATCGTCAAAATTTTATAGAAATTATATAAAATCCTTAGATTTGTAATTTTTTATAAAAATATCCCCAAACATTTTATGGTTGACATTTTAAGAATTAATAAGATTCACCAAGGTTTTTATAGTTAAAGATAAGTATGGATCATTAAATTTTCCTTTGGTAGGTTCACACAAGTGAGGTGCTCCACTCCAACAAAACATAAGTTAGTTGATTCTATCATGTATCATATTTCATTAAGAATATTAATCAAAGGATATCGAAAATTGTTTTTCTTTGTCAAAAATCAATTTTTATTGGTTATAATTGACCACATAGTTTTGAAAATATTATAACTAGAAAAATTATGACTAAGACAATTTCTACGCAAAAGAATGAGTGAACTAGATGCTTATTTTAACCCAAGCAGGTTTCAATATGAATTAGCTATCCAAAATTTCTAGTTTAATCATATTAATGGTGGGTTAAACATAGGTTAAGTATCTTGAGATTCTAAATTTCATTATATAAACACCATATTGGAACATTCTTCTAAAGTTGAAATCTATAATAAAAATTATTTTAATATCTACATAGTTATGAAATGGTGTCATAATTATGATACTGAAATCTATTGAGCATTCAGTAATTCTTGATCATATCACCTAGCTGTAAAATTTGGTAGTATCATGACACCTCACACCAACCACTCTTCCCTCTCTTACTAGTACTGTCTACTCAAACCTCCCTCATAAAATCCATACATTGATGCTAAGTCCATCAAACATAGAAAAGTGTTGTAATTGAGTTCTTCCATCACATAAAAGTGCATTGAAGGTATGGCATGATAGGTTCCCAAACAAATTTGATAGTTGAATCATGTCATCACTTTTTTATCCAATTGAAAATGATACATAAATTGCTAATACTCATGCCCTCATTATTGTAAGCAATTGAAAAGTATATATCAATTGTATTTCAATATACTTTAAATCAAATCCTATCTTAATATATTGAAATAAGATTTGATTTTTATATCATGGTTGAAAGGTTAAAAAATAAAAATATAAATAGTAACAAGCATGTATGTGATAATATTGTTTAAATAAAAAGTGTTTCTATGTGTATCCAATCCACAGCATATTCTAACAAACTAGCCATCATACAAATTTCATGTATTTGGGAATGGTATAGAGGTTAGCATGAATTGTTACATGTGTATCCAATCCACAGCATATTCTAACAAACTAGCCATCATACAAATTTCATGTATTTGGGAATGGTATAGAGGTTAGCATGAATTGTTACAGTAGAAAATCATGTGCACTACCAGGGAACTTCTATTTATAGTGACTTTGACAAACGTTCGTTGTAGTGGCCATTCATTGAAATAAACCATTTCTAGTGAAGCATCCCTTTTTGTTTCCATTTTGAGATAACATTTATTTTAAAGTTTCAATGCAGTTTCAAATTTGTTTGGGTTGGTCATTACATGATTTTTTAAATATTTTGTTTACTTTTTATTTTAAATTGATTGAAAAAGCCAACAGAGAAAAGTAGAGGGATAAAGATGGATCACAGGATTCGTGAGATTATGGGATAGCATTGACTTGAAATCAGCTTTACAGAGCATTGTTTTCATCTGCCTACCTGTGGCCTTACAAAACGATAAGATGAGATTTACTGCGCAAGGGAACAATGTCGCCTCAATCAAACACCAAAATTTTAAGTCAACTAAACCAGCATATCCCATCATAATTTAGGATATACAATGAATGAAGAATGAAAAAGTGATGCGGCCGCAAATTAAAACAAACAAAAATTAAAAGGCTTCAAATCAAAACAAACAATAAAAATACAATGGAATCCAACGGACTCTCAATTTCTTCAATTTCAAGCCAGAGCAGTGATAGTGGAAATATGAAGGGTGATTAATATTAATATTAAAATTTTTAAGATCACTACCAAATTAGATATCAAATAACTGAATCCTTTAATTATGAGTCAAAAGATCTCTATAATATTAATATTAATATTAATAATAACAATAATAATATCTAACAAATTTTTTTAAGATCACTAGTAACAATATTTTCATATCACTACCAAACGAGATATCAAATTACTAAATCTTTTAATTATGAGTCAAAAGATTTCTTTCTTTCCTAATAAAAGTTCCGTAAATTTATGTTTATTCTTAACATAAATAATTAAAATTATAGTATGAAAGTTTTTGTGAGAGCTTTGTAGTAAGATTGCAATTATATTGACAGAATTTGGTTATAATCCTGATTTCCTGATCATAAAACAATGAGGAGCAACTCAAAACTCCCAAAATTAACATATAAGTTTCTATTATCATATGTAAAAGGCATCTCTACACAAACATAACCACTGCATAACGGAACATAAGCACTGTAGTGGCACTTGTTAATAAGTATTGTTTGTAACTCAGCCCAATTTTCATTTATATCGTTTCCCCACGATCGAAATTGCTGTCATTGCCATTTAAAATGTCAGATGAGAATCCATGAGTTGGGAGAATACTAAGCACATTCATACTGGTTTGAATGTAATACTATAAATGCTCCCATTAGCTCCATCTATCCTTCCTTTGAAAACAACAATAAACGACAGGTACGATCATATGTGATTTCCTTCATGCACCAAAGAAATGTATTTGTCTAGCCACCGACATATCAGTAAAGACTAAATAATTGTCAGGAGAATTGGATAACATGCATGATGTTGTGGAATATACCAATAATTGTAATGAACTTACATGAAATAGTGGAGGAAAGTTTGTGAGGACAGTATTTAAGTTCTAAATCCGGGAAAGCCATAGAAAAGTTAACTCATAATCCCTCTAGGGTTCACTATACCCAATTCTCCTATCCACACTGGATTGACATAAACACATTTCATTTTATTAATTGGTGTTGTTTAAATATTGAATTTTTTCGTTAAAATTAAGTTAAATAGATTTTGGTGAAATCATCTTTTTCTTTTTTTTTGTTATTTAAATTGTATTTTTGAATACATAAATAAATTTAAAGTTTTTTTTAAAGTTGGATTATATAAATTCAATTGTTCAAATCTAAAATTCCAACAATTTTTATTGGATTTTGAACAAAATTAATCTAAAAATGTAAAAAAAATAAAAAATACACATCATTAATTTGGTTATCATCAAGTGATATGACTACCCACACCCTTGGCAAAATATTTTCAATGGAAAAGTTTGATATCAAGATTTGTTGACAAACAATCAATTATATGGTGAACGGTCGTTGAAGAAGCCAAAGGTATAGATAAGATGACTTGCGAATTCCTTCGACACTTGCGAATTCCAAAGTATATAGTAACTCTTGTGATGACACTCTTTGAAAGATTTTAAGGAGTTTGTCTAAACTACTTGAACAAAAATTGATCTATAGTGTTATTGGAGTTAACAATTTTGCTATTGAAAACATTGATATTTATTATTATGCCGAAAGGCGTATATCTATTGATAATGGGCAGATTTAATAAGGATTTAGTGCTTAATAAGTTTTTTATGGACAGGATTAAATATGGCTGGAATATTCTTAGTAGTCACACAAAATAAATGGCTGTGATTTCAATCATTAACTTCCTAGCTATTATGAAGACATCAGTTTATGTGTTTACCCTTTTACATTTACCTAATCATATTTAAAAATTACTTTGATAGCTAACTGATTGCCACCTAAGTGATTAACATAAATTAAAATATTAACACCAATAAATGAAGATCAACCGTTTATTTGTTAATCAATAATAAAATTTAATATATTCTTTTAAGGATTCTTTTCATCTTATCAGTCTTTCGGTGTTGATCAGCCACAATTATGTGGCTGTGCTAGTGACAAGCCATTACGATATTGGAGTTAACAATTACGATATTGAAAACATTGAAGGATTTGAGATGCCATTTATGAAATTTCAAATGATTATATTTTTCTTGATAATAACATTATTTATGTTAATAATATTATTTAAGTTAACGATAAGAATAATTATATTGATTTAGATAAATTTAGATTTTTTTTTGAGGTTGGTTAGTTGTTCTAGGAAATATTTTTTTGGTTTTTTTTTGAGGTTGGTTAGTTGTTCTAGGAAAAACTCCAAGAACATTTTAAATAATTATTCAAATCTACGAATCCAACAATTTCTAACCATATTTCAAGTAAATATCCCATGAAAAAAAACATCATTTCTTAAAACCTTTAGACTAAAGCTTTTCCTTTTCTTCAATATGTAGTATATATACTATTCTAGTTAATGTTTCCCAAGAGATTGATTGTCTTTTGGAATTTACGATTCTCACTATAGGACAAGTTAAACCAGAAACTCGATTTTGACTTTTTCATTTTACTGTTGTAGATAGTGGTTTGCTTTATTTTTTATTTTGGTGATTTTAATGAGAAAAGTAATTTTTTTTTCATCATATTGTTAATCGAAAAGAGTGTCATCGTAGGAATTCTTTTGATACATGTTTTTTCCACAAGAAAATTGTTACTTGGTATCACAATAAAGTTACTGAGTTTGACTAGGATTACGTTAAAGTTGGTGGTATAAAGTGGTATGATATTGCATGTGGCATGATGGCTAACCTGGCTACATGATTGTGATTGTTCACAACCACAAAAATAAACTTGTAACTTGACCATTCCCAAATAAAAAAATCACATTTCTTTACTTTCTTTAATGATTGGTTTGCTTAGTAGTTTCTTTCTCATGTGAATCGCCAATTGCAAACTATGCCAAATATTTTAGTAGTTTCTTTCTCATGTGAATCGCCAATCGCCAATTGCAAACTATGCAAAATATTCTTGTTGCTTGTTTGTATGTTGATAATTGAAGGTCACCCATTGCAAAATATTCTTGTTGCTTGTTTGTATGTTGACAATTGAATGTATGAGACTATGAGACTTTGTTTGGCTTACAATTAAGCCATAATTTAAGTGAGGTCCTGGGCTACACATTGCTCAACAAAACTTGATTCATTATTTTTTTTTCTTTTTCTTTTTACAAAATTTTTTGTATATTTTTATTGCAACCACTTTTATTATTTAGTTTATTTTTAATGTGAAAATTGGTCTTCAAACTATAGTGAAATTCTTTCTAGAGTATTCTTTAGGGGCTAGATATAGTCAAAAGGAGAAATTTTAAAATATTATATCTCGTTTTATCTTAAAACCTTATTACTATTTTTAGATATAAATAGTCAAACAATATATGGGATAGGGAACAATATTGTCTTATTTTATTTTCAAGGGGAGAAGAGAATTTTGGAATCATATTCACCTATTTTCAATTAAAGGGGACAAATTGTAGCCATCACTAGGAATTGTGTTTAAAAAAAAATCCATGAATATTTTTTTAAGATACAGTATAGTTAACATGTGAAATTTTAGTTTTTTTTTTAAATTCATGAGCTTTAAAATGTGTGGTATATTCCCAATTTTCCCTTAATTTTAATTGGTTTAGTTATATAAATTAATTTTATATTATGTCTTCTTTTTTCCTACATCCTATTTTTCATTTTGACTTGAATCGTCCTTTATTTTAACTTGTTTAATTTATAAATTAATTATTCATTATTTCTTAGTTTACATGCTCACTACTAATTGAATCCAATTTTTTCTTATTTTTATGTAATATAACGAGTATATCTTTCTTTGCATTATATCAAGATCTAATACTCATTTTATTGTTTCAAATACTATGTGAAACCTTGGTTCAACTTAAAAATTGGGAGGGAAACCATTATCCACACAATAAAATTGTTCTATATTTTATTATTCATATTTATACATTAAGGTTTCCAAGGAATCTCTCAATCACACACATAAATAGGATTTGATAGTTGGAGAAGATCTCTCACAACTAACTAGATCTAACAAATCCAAACCAATCTCTATAAGCATTAATTCTAACACACTCTCTCAATGCTTACATTAAAATAACAATATTGAAATCAACATCAACATTTCTACCCACTCTGAAATCTCATATAGACAACGCTCTTTCTCAACCATCAACTTCGAGCTACCACTTGAACCATTTAAGATACAATTGCTTCTGACCATCAATGATGCATTTGTAGGATTGATGATTCTCGAATACCCTAAAAACAATCTTGATACTGAATCACTCTAGGAATGCACTTACATCTGTCAAATACACAACGAACTATGTATTCACCGGTTATTTAGGAAAGTAGTCTAGATACTAAATTTGTATCCAACAGCGAATCATACGACTTGACCTTTTTTTCACGTACACACAAACACACAAAGATAACATGTAATTATTGTTCTTGGAGCACTGAAGTACAACAAAAACCTCCAACTTATAACAAATTATAGATATACTCACACAAATAATGTGTTCTTTTAGCACTGAAGAACGTTAAGAACTACTTACTTAAATTATGTTACCATGTTCTATGAGCGGTATTTCATCATATAATCTTCCAAAAAAAAAACATCTCTACTACATCTATAATATTACACAATACATTGCAATGAAATCTATCACCACGGTTTGAATTACAATGTGGCTGACCAAGGCACCAAATAATGCAAGTGATACTAGTGTCGTTGAACCCATAACAAATCCCCACTACAGTAATTAGTTTTTCTTGATTTTGTGGACACCTCCAGCGATGAGCATTCGTCTCTAGAATGGTTGCATTTTCCATGGTGGTTGCATCTTTCTATTGACACCTCCATCAATAATTTTCACCAACGATGAGTCAAGTTGTTTTGTCTCTATGTCAGACACCAGAAAATTAGATCTGAGCTTGATATGGCATTTTTCCTCTCAAAGAAACACTTTGAGTTAACCTGAGTCAAGCGATCTCTCTACATTGGTTGCTTGAAACGCCCTTTCCTCACGTAAGTAGATAGCAACTTCTTTAATTTGTTTAGGAAAGATTGGTCTTTCCAAGAGCACACTCAACATAGAATGTGAGGATTCTTAGAAATATAAAAGATATGAATCCCCATATGACTCCCCGGGCTATACCATTGCAAGGGAAAGGGAAAATCTCGTCATTTTTTTCTACATCACTTGAGTTGACTCTTCTCGATATAAATTCATCATAGATATCATAAACTAAAAACAAATTGTTCATCACACCTATGAATAATATAATGTATCGAAGAATATGGAAACTGTTTATTTTTTTGCAAAATCCATAAACAACACAATAAGAAGTGCATTTCTTTTAAAAAATGTCGACTCTTCTCTCTTGGACAACAACGACACCTCCTTCACACAAACAAGAAATAATTCACACATAGAAGTAAACACACTAACAATCACTCACATACGAGAAACATTTACTCTCCTACAACTACATATGTACAAAGGATTAGCTCCCAATCTCTCACATATTTCTAGGCCCTTCCGTGAGGGAGTTACTCGAGAGAAACCATCTTTGATACCAACTTAGAAATTGAGAGAGCAATCATTATGGACACAA
Source organism: Picea sitchensis (assembly GCA_010110895.2). Taxonomy (NCBI): domain Eukaryota; kingdom Viridiplantae; phylum Streptophyta; class Pinopsida; order Pinales; family Pinaceae; genus Picea; species Picea sitchensis. The sequence continues at coordinate 151,195 of SNQJ01S0005960.1, read as the reverse complement.
TAAAAGTGTTCTATATTTTATTATTCAATCAAGCAGATATTTATACATGAAGTTTTCCCTCAACAACATAACAAACTCATGAGGGAATCTCTCAACCACACACACATAAATAGGATCTGATAGTTGGGGAATATCTCTCACAACTAACTAGATCTAATAAATCTAAACCAATCTCTGTAAGCATTAATTCTAAGAGTTCAATACTTCATCTATTTTTTCTAAGATCTTGTTTTTACAATTTTGGGTTTTTGTGTAAAACCATGATTTGATACTAGATCTCTCTTTCTAAGTTCTTGTTGTCGCACTCTAATCCCAATAGATTCCTTTTCCATTGCTCTCGTGGAGTTTATTTTATACCAACCATTTAGGGTGTTAGCTTTCTTTATAGCCTATGTAACCCTTGTTTTTCTAGGTTTTGTTCATAAGAAATATTATAAATATGGAAATGAGTCTTCTAATTACATCAATAAATATAGATGTTACTTCAATGTTGGAGTATTACAAACATGAAAATTAATCTTCCAATTATATCAATAAGTATAGATCTTACTTCAATGTTTGAGTATTGAAGTTTTTTATCATGTTAAAGGACTATTGAATGCTCATTTTATTTTCAGCAGGTATTTATTGCACTTTTTTTTATTCAGAAAAGATTAGATCAATGTCTTTCACAAGATGAAGGACATTTTGAGGCCAAAAATCAAAACTCACTAAAACAACTGCATTTGAAATAAATCATGAAAAAACTATACAGGATTTGCTACTATGGATATATTTGGCTATTTATATATACGATAACTTTTAATATAAATAAAAATATTAGCTACTATGGATATATTTGGCTATTTATATATATGATAACTTTTAATATAAATAAAAATATTAGGTGAAAGAAATATTTATATTTATTTGATAGGAATTTTGTAATTTAATCATATGAATATGCAATTGTGATTTTAACACTCTCCAAACAAAATTGTGTAATTTTATCAAACTCTGAACAATTCCCAAATATAGTATAAAATTGAGAGGAGCTTACATGCAAGAAAGGAACACCCCCAATCATGAAATCTATCGCAATAGGAACACGCAATATACTATAAAATTGAGAGGGGCTTACATGCAAGAAAGGAACACCCACAATCATGAAATCTATTGCAATAGGAACACCCCGAGGGGCTTACAGGAAAGAAAGGAACACACAGAATGATGAAATCACATGAGGCAAGATAAAAACAATGATAACCTTGATGTTGTGGTTGGGTAGTTTTTATAATATTGATTTTATATGTTAATGTTTATAAAAAAAATTGATTGATTTCTTAGTTATATATAATTTTGGTTTTAAATTTTATATTAATGTGGATATTGTAGATTTTATGTATTTCGTATTTTGTATTTTTTTTTAAAAGTGTTATATATCACATATAAAGAAGTAGGTATCCTTCATAGTGCACTAAAAAAAATATAACTTAATAAATAGTTTAAAGTTGAGAGTTTGAGAACTAGCAAAAATCGATAATATCAAAGTAATAAAAAAAGTTTTAATTTTTTTTAAAATTTATGTGTATTTTCTAAATTTATAATTTTCTATTAAAAAAGATTAAGAAAAAGTTAGGGTTATTGTTTTTTAAGTGATTTGGTTGTAGTGTTGTTTTGTGTATTAATTTTTAAATTATTAATATTGTAGTGTTTTGGGTGTCTTGATTTGTAGTTTTTTTTTTATGATATTGTTAACATTTTTATTGAAGATATTGATTATGACATCAATTTTTAGCTATTAAACCTTAAACAAAAAATATCATGAAATCATTAACTTGTTTTACTACTTTGTTTAATTATAATTTCAAAGATGACAAATAAGCTTTCTTAAATTTTTTTATCTTTTAAATATTTTCATATTATCTTATTATGTTTCATATTATTATATTATTATAGTTAAGTAATCTTTGGATTTGGATATGAATTTTTAAGGATTTTGATTTTCAATGGAAAAAAAGAGAGTTTACATTTTTACAATTAAAAACATTTACAAACTAACATTAAGTAATAAGTGTTTACACTTATTAATGATTACGTTTAATGATATATATTAAATATAAGTTTTTTTATGGAAGTCTATTGAAACAAAATGCATTTGCTTTATTTTTTTAATTATCTAAACAACATGTAATGAGTTGTTCCTAACCATTAAACAATTATTATAGAAAAAATAGAAATGACACTCTTTTGGGCCTTCATTAATTAAAAAAAAAAAATATGGAGTGAAAAACTTTAATCCATTTCATTCAAAATGGAATTATTTGGGAGGATGAATTTGGAGATTTCAATTCCTTTCAAAAACCATTTTTCACATGCCATTTTCATGTTAGATGAAGCGAGAAATATTTTTCCAAGTATAAATTGAATAACACACACACATATAAATAAACTTTCATGAGCTGCAAAATGAAATAGGGCGTTAGACAAAATGCTAAAACATAATGGGTAAAAAGAATTAGTCAAATGCCCTTAGTACACTCACATTAAATCGCAATTTCAAAATATTTGTTACAATGCCAACCTTGAAATAAATTTTTAAAGAAACCCAAGTGATTCATTACCTTTCTTAAGGTTCAATAAACCAAATTTGTTGTGAGAGAGAGAGTGTGTGGGAGAATCAATGACCAATTTTATAAAATGCCTTGCTTCTTTATGTGCAACAATTGACATCAAATCAATATTAGTATATCAAACCCATAAATGTAATTTAATATCGAAAGTGTAAAATTTATAGAATTTGTGTTTAACCTACTATTCTTATGTCATTTGATAAATATCCAAGAATCTTTAAAATATCTCATTTTTGTATTTTGTACATGTGTTTATAGTATTTATAGGTATTGTTTAATATGCTCAAGGGTCAGATTGGTGGATTATAATTGATTTGTAGAAATAGAATTATCAATTAGAAAAATTACTATTAAAGTACATTGATGTGAACTCTATAAATTCCTCAATAATTTCTATATCAATTAATTATAAATTATTGAGATCTTCAAATATAATTATCATTGATGATGTGATAAAAAATAGAGTTTCTATAAATTATTCTACCATCTTGTAATCTCTCAGGTGATGTAGATGATATTGATGTTTCATATGATTGTGTGTTGAATTTATCTACTAACCCTGAACAAAATTCCTTTAAAGAAGTTTCTTCTCACGATGAATGGAAAGAAGCCATGCATAAGGAATATGCTGCTCTCAGAAAGAATGGGACATGGAATTTGGTGGACCCTCCATATGGAACCAAACCAATTGGCTGCAAATAGGTATTCAAGAACACTTACAGATCAGATGGCTCACTTGACAAGAACAAAGAAAAACTCGTGGAAAAAGGATTTGTACAGAATGAAGGTGTTGATTATGAGGATATTTATTCCCCCACAACAAAATGGGATACCATCTGCACTCTATTTTCCATGGAAGCATAGAATGGATGGAAAATTCATCAAATATATGTGAAGACTACTTTCTTGAATGGAAACTTGAAATAGAATATCTTCATGTCTCAACCAGAAGGATTTTTTTTGAAGGGACAAAAACATAAGGTATGCAAGCTCATCAAATCCTTATATGGCTTGAAACAAGTGTCGCGAGCATGGTATGAAAAATTAATTGAGCATCTTCTAAAATTAAATTTCAAGCATTTCAATCTTGTTGATGGAACTTTGTTTTTCAAGAAAGTTGGAAAAATTGTTGTGTATATTGTAGTATATGTAGATGATCTATTCATAACAAGGAACAATGAGAACTACACTGCATCTGTAAATAAAGAGTTGAATAAACGCTTCGAGATGACATATTTAGGACATCTTCACTACTATTTGGGCATTGAAGTGATACAAAATCCAAAGTACATATTCATTTCCCAGAAGAAGTACATTGGAGAACTATTGAAAAAGATTGGCATGGTTGAATGCAATCTTGTTTCTACTCCAATGGATCAAAATTTGAAACTCACATCAAAAGCAGGGAATGAATTTGAGGATGCAACCAAGTATAAACAATTTGTGGGAAGTTTTATCTATCTATCTATATATATATATATATATATATATTTTATTTTTTTTTGAGTAAAAAAGTGGAGCCTGCTATATTAGATAAACAAAAATAACAAAGTATACAAAAGAGTAGGTCTGGAGCCACACAAAATGCTTCCGATTATCGAAAACCAGCATATGTAGAGGGCAAGTAGAAATAGCATAAAAAACATAATAACAGAGTGACATTTGTCCTGCCCGTAGGAAACCAGAACAGATGTCAAAGGTTCTAAGTGCACATAAAACATTAAGATCATAAAACTAGAAACCGAGATGGCATATAAAGAAACCTAAGTGCTGGGTGACCTGTCATCCTTGCTGGCATGCCGCGTGGTCCCTGCCAGGATGGAAAAATCTTGCGCGCATAGGGGACATCTCCTTTTGGCAGGCGCACTGGAGAATGCGTCAAAGAGCATGTCCATGCGCTGACCCATGAGGAGAGCCCGGTATTCCAAATCCGACAGGTGCCCACGAATGTCTATCATCAGAGCCAGGTGCTCATCCCGGATGAGCGAATTATGCATGCTGCCACCCACGTCCTCCGCCGCTTCAGAACCCGCATCGTGCCCCTCCTGCTCCACGTTAGCCTCTGCGCCCTCCTGCTCCACGATAGCCTCTGCGTCCTTCAAACCTGCGTCTATCGCCTGTGTAGCTTGGCAACTGCAAGTATCGTCCCCAGGCCATGGAATTTCCTCCACGATACAGCCGGGGGTATCATCAAGCAAGGTCGGACTAGGCTTGCAGGCCTCCTGATGGGTCACCACTTGAGACTGCACAGGGAACCACATGTCCTCCATGGACGGATCTTCAACCACAATACAGGGGGGAAATTCCTCCTCAGGACCACCTTTCTGCAAAGCTTCCGACTCGTACCCTTTAACATGTTGACTGCTACCAACACCAGGCTCTGCTATAAAGGCAAGCCGCGCCCTTCTTTCAGCCCTTTTTTTCTTTCTGAGAATGGACGTCGCCAATGCCAAGGCACGTTCCAGCTCTTCCTTACGACGCCTCTGTGCCTTATGGGCCTCCCATGCCGCGCCACGACGAGGTCTGCCTCGCTTCCTGGCCATGAAGGAGGAGTAGGATGAGTGCAGGTGAAGGCCAATTGACCCGAGGCAGTGTGTATTCAATTGCAAGTTAAGGCGCAAAGCGCGGACGAGCAAGCTCTGCTGCGAGGCGGTCAAAAGAAGATGCAGCAAGAATGTTGGACCGCGCCCGAGCAACCAGAGTATAAACGAGATACAAAGTCGCACCAGAGCGTCACGGTGTATGCTAAACACAATGAGAATTGGGCTGCACCCGCACATCCATGCAGAACTCGGAGCCGAGGCGAGTGCAAACCCACCCTGTCCGGGCAGACTAAAAGCCAAATGATCAAGAGCCGAGCCCATCCTTTCTCCTTTAACTCTGGTCGTCCTGGAAACACTGCAAACGTTAATGCTCGCTCGCGGGAAGGGTCTCTCCGTCTTGCCCCTGCATCTATATCCGTCCTCCATGGTTAATACATGCGCGTGGGTGGCGGTTTATGTCATTTATGCCTGGGCCGAGTGGAAATCCACCTGTGACCCCTGGGCGACGTGTCACCCCATCCGGGGCTGTGAGCTCTTTGCAGGCAAGGTCTCTGCAGAACCTGGAAAGGTCTGTTTCTTCAGAGTCATTGGCTTGCCAGAATATGAGCTCTGCGTTAGCATCAATCCCTGCATTTGCCAGGTGATCCGCAATCTTGTTGGCTTCTCGCTTAACATGAGAAGGGATTAAAGTAAGATTGGGGTTGATAATACCACCAAAATCCTCCAGAAGACCTGAAAGTCTCCAGCTGGGTGAGATCCGCCAGGGGGGCTTGCCATGAAGAATTTTTGTGATGAGATGGATTATTACTTGGGAGTCTCCTTCAATTACCAGTCGATGAAACTGATGATGAACCGTCGTTTGAAGGCCTCTCACGAGGCTTGTGAGTTTCGCTACGTTGTTTGTATTTTCGCCCAGAGAACCAGCGATCATAAGAATAATCTCTCCTGTGTGGTTCCGAAGGACGGCCCCAAAGCCAGTAGGTCCAGGGTTTCCCCGGGAGGCCCCATCAAAGTTGAGCTTGAAAGCACCAGGTGGGGGAGGGGCCCAGTGCGTGGGAATGTTGTCTGTCCTTTTTTTGGACCTCCCTTGTGGTTGAATGCGAATTTGCATGTTCCATCCTTTTAGGATGATCCCTTCCTCGAGTTTGCAGTGCATGTCTTCATGTGACCAGGGCTGACTATGAATAGTTTCTCGGATGAGCCGCTTGACCCGTTCCCAAGTGTTGGTAGGGGGGGACTGTCTAGAGTTGAAAATCCTGTTGTTCCTTTCTTTCCAAATGGACCATAGAGTAAAGCCCGGGAGTAAATGCCATATGCGCTGGAGAATTGGGTTGTGGAAGGAGATTGTTCCCCAGTTGACTAGGGTATCCCTTATACTTTCCCGGTTTCTCTGTGAGCGTCGCATGGCTTGGGTGCCCCAGTCCCAAATCTGCTGGCTATAAATGCATGAATTAAGGAGGTGTTCCATGGTTTCCTCATTCTGTTGACAAAGGGTACATCTCGAGGGGCCTGTGAAGCCTTTCTTGCGCAGGTTGTCCC